>JAINVK010000042.1:0-67428 GCA_030068075.1 Paguma larvata | reverse complement strand
TATAGTCTAAAAGGGGAAAAAACTGAATTAACAACTAGGATCAATAAAACAACTGTTATCATGGATGAATCTTGAATGTAAGAGTATATTAAATATATTGTAAAAGGCTGTAAGGTGTGTTCCTAAAAAGACCTTGGGTTAGTCTAGTTCAACCCATTGCTCTGTCACTCACTAACTAGGCTTGTCACCTGAGACAAAATAATTCATTTCTGATATCTCATTTCCTCATTTGTAGGTTGAAGCAGCTAGAAGTAAGGAGGAAATAAATAGGAAACAAGATTGGTCAGGAATCAGACCATGCTGGGATTTAAATGGCCCTTTGAAGGAATTTTAATTTTCATCCTCTAGGATAGCTAGTTCGAATGATTTCAGACTTGAATGCACATTTGAATTACCTGCAGAGATCACTAAAACACAGATCTCACTGCATTCAAAAGCTTTAGATTCAGTAGGTCTCGAGATTTTGAATTTTTAACAAGTTCCCAGGGGATGCTGATGTTGCCTAAAGAAACACTTTAGAGTCCTAAGTGAAGGAGAAAAATCGTTTTTATATATGTGGTCAATGGAGTGAAAAGAGCAGATTTGGGTGCTAGAAACACGACTCCATCAGTGCGGGGGATAGACTGCAGAGAGACAGCACTGCAGGTAGGACTGCTAAGGAGTCTACTACAGTAGATCGAGGGCTTAGGTGATGCCAGAATCTGGGATGATGGTCATAAAAACAGAATGGTATGGTTGAGATACACTTAGAGGAAAAACCATTAAACAACAACAACAACAACAAAAACAGTGATAGAAGTTGTGAATGGGGGAGATTGGGAAGAAAAGGAAGATTTGAGATGGTTGTTTTTTCTAGTTTATATAACTGGCTTTATGATCAAAATACAGCCTAGAGCCCACGGGATTGATTTAAGTGAGGGGTCCACAAACTTCTGTGGAAGGTCTGGTGGTGTTTTAGGCTTTATAGGCCATATGGTCTCTGTTGCAGCTATTCAACTTAGCTGTTATAGTGTGAAAGTAATAACATGGAAAATGAACTATTATAGCTATGGTTCAATAAAACTTTACTTATAAACACCAAAATTTAAATTTCATATACTTTTTATGTATTATGGAATATTATTCTTTGTTGTTTTTTTTTTTTTACCCTACAGTATTAGCCTATAGGCCAAAGTCTGCTGACACCTTGTTTAAAGGATAAACTAAAAAAAAATAAACTTTTGATATACTCAATTTGAAGTACCTCTGGCACCTGATGGAATATTCAGGGCTATAAGGCAAGGAGAGTTTTATGCTAAAACTAGAGCTTCAATAGTCATTCAATGTTCGGTTGAAGACAAAAAGATGAGAATTCCCAAGAATATTACAGAAAATGAGAAGAGGGAAACCCAGTGCCTTGAAGAAAGTGAACACTAGAGAGGAAGGCAAGGCAGAATGCTGAGGTGACCAACAGATTCCAGAAAAAAAAAAAGAGATAACAGTCAAAAAAAAAAAAAAAAAACTAAGAAAATTTCAAGATGATGGTGGCCATATCTCATGGAGAAAAGAAGAAAGATAAAGACATATTTAGTGGATTTGGCAACTTGGAGGACAGTCAGCCATAATTTAAATTAGAACAATTTTAGTAGAGCTGTTTGGATATATTCTGGTGATCAAAAGTATGTCTGAGGTTAGGTATTATTACAAATTTTCAAACTTTTTTACTAAAAATATATAATTCATTGAACAAAAGAACTATATTATTAGTAGCACAATATAAATGCAAAAAAAAAAAAACAAAAAACCCTTCATAAATTAGTTTAGAAGATGAAATTAAGAGGAAAACTCTAGAGCCAGACTGTTTGGGTTCACATTCTAATTTTGTCCTAAACTGACTGCATGACCATTATCTACACTACTTTTTTAGCTGTAAAATAATGGAATCATTGAATAGATTAAATGCTTAGTCTATTTTTTGAGAGAGAGAGAGATAGAGACAAGTTGAGGAGGGGCAAAGAGAGAAGGAGACAGAATACCAAGCAGGCTGTGCATCATGGGCAGAGTCAAATACAGGGCTCGAACTCACAAATGTGAGATCATGACCTGAGCTGCAGAGTCAGACCTTAAACTGAGCCACCCCAGTACCCCTGCATTATTTCCTTTATAAAGCATTTAGAAGATACCTGACAAATATTAAGCACTGTATAAATGTTGTTACATAAATAATATATAAATGATAGATGATAGATAGACAGATAGATAGATAGATAGATAGACAGACAGACACCCAGTCCTTTAGTTACTTTGTTTTACCCATCACCATCCCTCCCCTCCCATTAGAAGAGGAGTTGTTTATAAACATGATGAAAGTATAACTTTATTCTTTTGTGCGCAAACCTCCCATCCAGCAGGTGGGCCATCCTTCTGTGTCCTCTGTCAGCTCAAATGTGTTTTCTTAATCACAGCTTCAGTTCTGATTTAATATCCACCGTAGTTCAGTTTTTTCATGAATCCAGACAGACTCTACCACTCTGATGTTGTTGTTGTTGTTGTTGTTGTTGCTAACGGTTTTCTTCTGTGTTCCTTTACATGCTGTGATTGGAATCTATTCCTGAAATAATTCCAAATATGATTGTCACTTTATTTTTTTAATGTGTATTATTGAGAGAGAGAGCACAGTGGGGGAGGAGCAGAGCGAGAGGGAGACACAGAATCTGAAGTAAGTTCCAGGCCTTGAGCTGTCAGCACATGGACTGATGCAGGGCTGAACTCACAAACAGTGAGACCATGACTGAGCCAAAGTTGGACGCTTAACCGACTGAGCCACCCAGGGATCCCTGATTGTCACTTTAAATATAGAGTGTTGGAAGTACTTTGTCCATTAGATTTTCACCAATTACAAGATGTTTCCTATTTGAAAAAACTTTTCTCTTTCTGAAAAGATCTCAGTTTGGTGCAGACTTAGTAAATATTTGTTAATATAAATAGTACTCTTTTGTAGGAACCATTTTATTTTACTTTCCAAGACAGGCTGTTTGTTGGTTCAATCATCCCTTTCAATTTTGTTGTTGAAACCCATAATGGCTGACAAATGTGCAAACTATCTTCTATAGAACACATTCGTGACAATATCCCTTAGAAACATCAAAACTCAGAGACAAAATGAATGAGACATGAGTTTTTTTCAATTATAACAATTAGATTAAAATTATACTCCAAGGCAGTATCCATCCAACATCCCTGCTTTGTACAGCACCTGTGAATTGTTAAGAGAATGAATGGATCTAAGTGAATTGGTTCCTTTAGAGAAGTAGAATGTATGATGGTCGGGGGCTCATGCTCTAGAATCTGAAACCTATATCCCCCTTAATAGTTCTGTGATTTTAAGTCTTTTTTTTCCCCTATTCAAAATTAAGTTTACTCTGACAAGAGATGGGGGTAATGTTGGGAGCTATTTTGGGCTCACAGGTTGAGACCCCCTCCTTGTGTGGAAAAGGTGGTTGAAGCAGTTGTGAGCTGGCTGAATATTGGTGTGATTTGTGTAAATGTTAGGCTCCTATTATGTAAATTCACTCATTCATGGGCAAAGGACAAGCCTTGGGAATTCTGACCTTGCCAGACGGGTGTACCTCCCCCATTGTAATTGGAAGAATAGGCAGAATGACTCCTGGCTGTTTATAGATAATTAACATAGGCAGGCCTATGTGACTTCCTGCTCTCTCCCTCAGCCTTAAATATATATGCTAACTTTCTTGAAAACAACTGCAAAATTGAGGAAATCCCCCCTTTACTGATTAAACACCATTATTGTTCAAACTATGCTTACTGATGGGCTGTCACTCATTGCTGTAATGTAACTCACTACTTTTAAGTAAAGACACTGAGGACCAGCAGGGCGGAGATGCCTGAATTGCCAGGGCCTGCCTGCTTGGTCATCAGACTACATCTCTCATTCCTTTTGCCTAACCGTCATCCTTAGTGGACCCCTAGTTTTGCCAGAACAAGGACCCTGGCAGGGTAATTTATTTTTATAAACAAAACTGGCTAATAAGAGGAATAAAGGAAATAATGCATACAAAGCACTTAGCACATTTCTATCATATTGTGATAAAAATAAATTATTTCCATTTTGGAACCTGTACTCTTTCTGTCAGTTTTTATCTCACTTGCCTATTATGTTACATGGCAGTATAAGAAGAACTGTGGGCTATTTCTCAAAAAGTAGTTTTAACATTGAAATGATTTAAGTACCTATGATTGCTTTAAGAAAATATATCTAGAGAAAATAAAAATTTTATTGACAACAATGTAAGAAAATTAGCTGATCTTATTTTTAAAAAAAGTTTTATATTCTAAGAATATTAGTAATATCATTGCTCCTTCAGGGGACAAAATGTCACTTATGAAACAGAGAAGGAGGGATTCCATTTGGGGCTATAAATATATTTAATCATCAGCAACATTTATCATATTAGTAAAAAGGTTTAAGAAAAAAAGAAATACTCTTGAAACCATGTTACAGGGGTACTTGGGTGGCTCAGTCAGTTGGGTAACTGACTTTGGCTCAGGTCATGATCTCCTGGTTTGTGAGTTTGAGCCCCATGTCAGGATCTGTGCTGACAGCTTGCAGCCTGGATCCTGCTTCAGATTCTTTGTCTCCAACTTTCTCTGCCCCTCCCCTGCTCATGCTTTCTCTCTCTCCCTCCCTCCCTCTCTCTCTCTCTCTCTCTCTCTCTCTCTCATAAATAAACATTAAAATTTTTTTAAATAAAATAAAAAACCACGTTACAGCATGAAGATTAATCTCAAATATTTACAAATTACTTAAATCATCTAGGTTCCACAGTTTATCATATCAAGACCTAACTACCTGTCGTAAAAGTCAAATTTTCTTTCTCCATGTATCTCTATAGATGTATATATATATAGATAGATGTATACATACATATATCTCTATGTGTGTATATATGTTTGTGTTTATGTATACACCCCATCTTACATATATTATTGATGGTGTTAAAAACATATTATATCTCCTGTTTAATAGTATCTCTTTATTGCAAATTTTTATGTGCTTTATTTTATTTTGCCTAAACCCTATTGTAAAATGCTAATATTTCAGGTGCCTGGGTGGCTCAGGTGGTTGAGAATCTGATTGTTGATTTTGGCTTAGTGTCATGATTCCAGAATCATGGAATCAGGCCCCCCTCAGCCAGACCCTGCTTAAGATTCTCTCTCCCTCTATCCCGTTCCTCCATTTGTGCGTTCCCTCTTTCTCTCTCTCTAAAATAAAAAATAAAATACAATAATAAATATAAATAAATATAATGCTAATGCTTCTAAGAATGGTAAGCTGGTGTGAAATAGTTAAATTAAAATACTTTCACCTTTATTTGTATTTGATAGCAGCTTTGAAGAGATGAGGATTCTGACTCAAGTGAAGTGAAAGGCATGTGATATCAAAGCAAGAAGGAATTTTTGAGATTTGAGAAAACCTGTGAGGCTTCCATAATGATGAGCTTAGAGCTTCATGCAGTATTGAGAGTCTGGTAGAAGAGAGAGAGGAAATTGTCAACGTAGAAGAAAATGAGAGTTGAAACATGCCAAAGACATGTTGCTACCTCATTCTAACTATTGATATGAAAAGACACAATAGAACCCACTTTCTCTTCATATACTTTCTTCCTCTACGTATAGTCCTCTGCCCCCAGTACCAGTGATACAGATGAGCCCCAATTCAGTTTCTTAGTGAATCCTTCTGTGCTATCTTAAAACCTTATTATAAATTAATGGGTTTGATTGGTTTATCTGAAAAACTAAATTACCATTTTTTGTCATTATTTCTTTGCCAAAATATAATAGAAATATCAAACAACTAAACTGCAAAAGAATTTATATGCAGTAGTAAGTTTAGCTGCTTTATAAATTGCTTTTTTTGAAATATGCAATCTACCTCGCAGCAGTAGAAAAGATTAGTAAAAAAGGAATCATCAAAATTCTTTCTGCCTTGGTATACTGTTTGATGTACTTGCCTAAGTCATGCAAACCTAAGTGATTTGGCGCCCTCCATTCAAACCCACTAAATTGCTGAATCCATGGTTCTACTTGAAGATCAGACTTTCCAGCCTCTACATTGTTCACATTTTCAACCAGATAATTCTTAGTTGGGAGGAGGAAGGGGCTTTCATTTGCATTGCAGGGAGGTTTTTTAGCATTCCTGGCTACTAGTATGCCAATACATCTCTAATCAACCATAAATGTCTACATATAATCCCCAATGTGCCCGGGGGTGGGGGGGGGGCAGCAAAATCCCCACCAGTACCACCACCACTGGTTGAAAACCACTGTTTTAAATAAAAAATCTTTTTATAAAGACAAAATAGAAACTTGGTGCTTATTCTTTCAAATCATACAGCAAGTACAATGAGTAGCAAGCAAGTTACGATATCAGAAAGATACCTAAAGCCATTTCTTTTAGAACAACTAAAAGTTCATTAGTATTTTAAGATACATATTAACACTAAATATAACATGATATGGCATGTTTGTTTTCACCCTTTTACAAAGAACTATGCACAAATAAATGGAAATAGTATTTGCAGCTTTTAGAATTTTTCCCATTGAAATACAGCTATTTCTAGATCAGGTATGATTTTTTAGACATTTTATTTACTTCATGAAAATAGAGTGGAGTATAAAATTAACCCATAAAATATGATAGAAGTTGGTGAAAGTAGCCCCTACATACCTAGTATTGCTGGGATCTGGTGAAACCAAAACAATAAGAACATCTTTCACTTGCACATATTTGGTTTTATGTGTGTTTCAAGTGAGCAGTTATTTCAGCTCTTTAACATCAAATGTTAAAATTATAATTTGAAGGTATTTTTCAAAAGGAAAATAGAATTTAAGATTAGTGTATAATAGTAAGATCCTTTTGAAAATTTCTCTCTTAAAAAATGTTTAAATTAGTATCTAAAAGGAATATTATAATACAGATAAATTATTAGTAATTATTTTGTACCAATAAAATTTATTAGCAGGATGAGTTACTGTAAAAAATGACTACCTAGGAGGGAGAAAAATCTTTCTCTTATCTAACAAATTGTATTCTGGCATTCTGCTTTGAGCAGAGTCTTATTAAATAAATAAATATCATACATATTTTATATTGCACTAATATTTGCATACGTTTTATTTGAATTTAATGGATAAAATAATCACTTGGGTTTAAAGGGTTTATTTTTTTGCTGGTGAGAAATTAACTACAATTAAACATGGTTTGCATGAAATATGAAATTATCTTTAATGATGCTATTTTCTTCACAGAGCACATATCAGTCTTATGTGATTGCATAATTAACATTTGGTTCTCCTATGAAGTATTGTGATTATGCATTATTTAGTGTCTTTACCTACAGCAATGATGTCCTTTAGAAGAATTAACTTACTTTCCAAATATTTAGATTCTTGACTCTTTAGATCATATCCCACATACACTGATGAGCAATGCATACTAATCCAAATGTCCTTAAGCCTAACACAGTAATAGATACCAGAGAAATTTTACAGAAAGCATTAATGTTACGTATATAAGTCATAGCTCCTGCCAGCATGACACTGATACTCAAAGCTCAGAGATTGACAGATGAAAGCCTTTAGACTAAATTCACACCCTGCCTCTTTTGTAAATAAAGTTTTATATGAACACAACCAAGCCTTTTGATTCACACATTGTTTTATGTTTGCCTTTGTACTATAATAGCAAAGTAGAATAGTTACTATGAAGGGCATAAGTCTTACAAAAGTGAAATTATTTACTCTCTGGCCTTTTACAGAAAAAAAAAAAAAAGAAAGAAAAAGAAAAGAAAATGCCAATCTCTGTTTTACCAGGATTTATCAGTATATACAGACATAAAATGTATCATTATACGTCACAGATAATTAGAAAATAGGATAGTAAACAATAAATTGCTTAAGGCCTTGTATAGGCAATCATTGAAACTAATGATCAGTGATGGAAGAAATCAGCACTAGCTCCCTTCATTAGAAACTATTCTGTGAAATAAAAATGACTTAGGCTGATTCATGAGGGAAGGTTAAGATACCGGTGATGAGATTCCGTGGGAGAAGTACACCTGTGGAAGTGGCAAAGGACAAGATATAGCTATTCACACAACAGTGAGGAATTGATTTGAGCTTTTGCATAATATGTGTGCAGAAGAAAACCAGTTGAAGAGGTTGGAAGATAGTGTGGTGTCTTAGAAAGATTAGTATGTTCTGAGTAGTACCAGAGAGTACCAATGACCGTTAAGAGTCACTCAAAGGTGAGAAAATAAAACTTAATGTTGAAAGAGGAAAGGTAAAAATGCAAAGTAGGATTCATGTATTAGGGAAGTCAAATAATACTAAGTATGGTAATGAAAGAGAAGTGAAAAAAATGCTTTGAAATTAAAATTTTCTGAATTTGGAATGCTGATGACATCTTTGACAAAAATAAACAGAATAGATCAGTATAAAACGAAACAAACAAAAAACACCTGGAGGTTAGAGAGCCGAAGATAAACTTTGGCCGGTGCCAAAAGTATCATGGGGGAAATGGTAGGAGGTAAGATTGAGACTTTGTGAGGAAGACAGTGGGAAGCCATCCAAGATTTTTTAGCAAGACAGCTATATGATTAAATCTATGTTTTAGAAGATTAATGTATGCAATGGGGACAAACTAGAAAACAAGAGATTACTTAGAAGGTTAGTGTCGCAATCTAAGAGAGAAATGGAGAGAACCTAAAATGAGCCAGACACCATGGAAATGCAGGGAATGGTGTACACATGGTTACTTAGAGTACAGATTCTTAAACCTGTTCAGGAACTGTCTTGTCTACTATTATATTCAAGCTTTTTAAAAGTAGGCAGAATAACTAGGTGATTCCTAAATATTTATTCAATGCATATATATATAGAGATGGGTGTTTCATGTATCTCTAAGGTTCTTTGAGCTTTAGTGAACTTTCAGTACACTCTGCACAGCTGTATTTCATCTGTTAAGATTGCTTATAGTGTTGCACTGACTGGTCAGCTTTTCTCATCTCCTGGATATAAATAAATGAGATAGTCTAGGTCCTGTAGGAGTTTACAACCTCTCTATTGATATTGGATTCAGCAATAGTATTTCTTATAAAACAGCTAATTGCTTTCTACCAAGTGTTGGCAAACCTTTGCTGTAAAGAGCCAGATAATTAATATTTTAGGGCTTTGCGGGCCATATGATCTCTGCTGAAACTGCACAACTCTGCTGTTGTAGTGTGAAAGCAACCATAGAAAATATGTAAGCTAATGAGCATGGATATGTTATAATAAAAATTTATTTACAAAAGCAAGCAGTAGATTATATTTGACTCTGGGGTCACCATTTGTTATTACCTGCTTTATATTAAAATGTGAGTGTTGTGAATCAAATTCTTTAATTTGGTAATTTGGGATCTGTCGATTGCATCATTAGGAACTAAAAATGTTTAACACCATTATTTAAGTGAGAAGAGATTAAAAAATTGAAAGAAAAAGTCTTTTGGATTTTTGCATACTGTGAAAGCAGAAAATACTATGAATATTACATTATAGTGTTATTAATACATATGGGCTACAAAGCCAATGTAATTTTTTACTTTATCGTGCATACAGAAAATATTTTATTTTTGCTTTTAAAATATTTCATCACAATTATAGGATGTTGAGAAGAGCTGATATGATTCTGGGCCAAAAATAGTGATGTTCAAAGTGAAATCCAAGCACCTATCATTGTGTCGTCTTGGATTATGCTTTTAATTTCTTTGAGAGGAATAGCATTTCCTATACCAAAGTTTTTAAACAAATATTTTTCCTCCTTCCTCTTTCTCCCTTTCCTCCTCTTTATTATCTTTTTTTCTGTTTTTTCTTCTTTTTCCTCACCCTCTGTTCTTTGTCTTAAGTATTGAAAACTTGGATTTTCTCTTCTTCATTCTGCTTCCTGTTGTGTAATACTTTTCTTCTTTAATAACCTTTACATCTGCTCTCTTGCTTCTCTAATCTGTAATTCTTTAGTAAATCTAATCCTAATACATAAATTTAAATATGAAGAAAACAAAACATGTGGCACTTACTCCATGCGATGAGAGGGACTTAGACTTCTAAGGAATTTTTAGACGTACGCTTCCTTGCTTTTCTAATAGTTTTTGTTTTCGATTATTTTTTAATTGAGGTAAAATTGGTATATATTGTATGAGTTTGAGCTGTATAATTCTGTATTTGTATATACTACGAAGCAATCACCGTCATACTTATCATTTATCACATTACAATCAAGACCTATCGTCTATTTTACTTACCCCCTCAAACTCCATCCCTTCTGATAACCAACATGTTCTCTATGAGTTTGTTTTCATTAATTTGTTTATTTTTACATATATAAGTGAAATCATATGGTATTTGTCTTTCTCTATCTGACTTACTTCATTTAGCACAATACCCTAAAAGTCCATCCATGTTGTCACAAATGGAGATTTCCTTTTCTATAGCTGAGTAGTATTCCCTCATATCTATCTATATCTATATCTATGTATCTATACCTATATCTATACATGTATCTATATCTATCTATATATCTATACTTCCTTACGGAAGTATATCTATATCATCTATATCTATCTGTATACAACATCTCTTTATCATTTCATCCATTGATTGATACTTAGATTGTTTCCATATCTTGGTTATTATAAATGACACAGAGTACATCTATCTCTTCAAATTGGTGTTTTTGTTTTCTTTGGGTAAATACTCAAAAGTGAAATTGCTGAATCATGTTAGTCATGTTATTAATTTTTTGAGGGATCTCCATTTTAGTTTCTTTAGTGGGTTCACCAATTTACATTGCCACCAAAAACATCTGAGTGTTCTCTTTTCTCCACATCCTCTTCAACAGATGTTATTTCTTGTCTTTTTGACAAAGGCCATTTTAACAGGTCTGAGATGATATTCTCATTATGGCTTTGATTTGCATTTCCCGATAATTAATGATGCTGAAAATATTTTCATATGCCTGTCAGCCATCTCTTTGTCATCTTTGGAAAAATGTCTATTTAGATCCTCTGTCCATTTTTTAATGAGGTTGTTTCTGTTATTGTCATTAAATTATGTGAGTCATTTATGTACTTTGGATATTAGCCGCTTATCATATATATGATGTGTACATATCTTCTTCAATTTAGCACCTTGTCTTTTGCTTTATTGATGATTTCCTTTGCTACGTAGAAGCTTTTAGACTTAATGTAGTCCAATTTGTTTACTTTGACTTTTGTTTCCATGCCTTCAGAATCAGATCCAAAAACAAAAAGCATTACTAAGACTAATGTCAAGGAGCTTACCATCTATGTTTTATTCAAGAAATTTTATGGCCTTAGACCTTAATTAAAGTCTCTAGCCAATTTTGAGTTAATTTTTGTGTATGGTGTAAGGTACTGGTCCAGTTTCATTATTTGGCATGTGACTGTCTACTTTTCCCAATACCATTCATTGCAAAGACTGTCCTTTTCCTATTGTATATCTTTGACTCCTTTGTCATAAATTAATTAAACATATATGTGTAGGTTTATTTCTGGGCCTTGTAGTCTGTTCCATTGGTATATGTTCTGCTTTTATGCCAATACTATATCGTTTTGCTTAATATAGTTTGAAATCAGGGAACATGATACCTCCAGATTTGTTCTTTCTCCAGGTTATTTGGCTATTCAGGGACTTCGGTAGTTCTATACAAACTTTAGAATAATTTGTCCTAGTTTTGTGAAAAATGCCTTTGAGATTTAGATAGGGATTTCACTGAATCTGTAGATTGCTTTGGATATTATGGGCATTTTAACAATACCGTTCTTCCAATCCATAAGAACAATACATCTTTCCATTTATTTTTCTCTTCAATTTCTCATATCAGTGCCTCATAGTTTCCAGTGTATAAGTTATCTCCTTAAATTTATTTCTCAGTGATTTGATGTAATTGTAAACGGGATTGTTTTCTTAATTTCTCTGGCTGATGGTTCACTATTAGTGTATAGATATGCAACAGATTTCTGTATATTGATTTTGTATCCTGCAGCTTTATGGAATTGATTTAGTTGTTTTAACAGGTTTGTTGGTTTGTTTTTGTGTACGTGTGTAGTCTTAGGGCTTTCTATATATGAGATTGTGTCATCTGAAAATAGTGACAGTCTTACTTCTTCCTTTCTAAGTTGGATGCCTTTTATTTATTTTTCTTGCCTAACTGCTGTGGCTAGGTATTCCAATACTATGCCTAATAAAAGTGGCTAGTATTGTCATCATTGTCTTCTTCCTGATCTTAAAGGAAAAACATTTAGCTCTTCACTGTTGTGTATGATGTTAGCTGTAGATTTGTCATGTGTGGCCTTTATTATACTGAGGTACATTCCCTTTATAGCTTTTTTGTTGAGAGTTTTTCTCAAAAATGAGTGTTGAATTTTGTCAAATATGTTTTTCTGAATCTATTGAGTCAATCATATGATTTTTGTTCTTCATTTGGTTAAAGTGGTATGTCACTTTAATTGAGTTGTGAATGTTGAACCATCCTTGCAGCCTTGGAGATAACTACCACTTAATCACAGTGTATAATCTATTAATGCATTGTTGAATTCAGTTTGCTAATATTTTGTTGAGGATTTCTGTGTAGATGTTCATTAGAGATATCAGCTTGTAATTTTATTTATTTGTAATATTCTTTTCTAATTTTAGTATCAGGGTGATACTGGTCTCTTAAAATGAGTTTAAAAGCATTTTCTCTTCTTCATTTTTTTTGAAAGAGTTTGAGAAGCGTAGTAATCTTTTGAATGTTTTGTAGAGTTTACCAGTGAGGTAATCTGGTCCTGGATTTTTGTTTCTTGAGAGATTTTTGATTACTGATTCAGTCTTCTTGCTTATAATCAATCTATTCATATGCACTGTTTATTCAAAATTCAGTCTGGGAAGATTGTAAATTTTAGAAATGTATCCATTTCTCCTAGATTATCTAATTTTTTGGTGTTTATTTATAGTAGGTTTTTAATAATCTTTTGTATCTCTCTAGTATCAGATATAACATCTCTCTAATTTCTGATTTCACTCTTTGCATCATATCTTTTATTCTTGTTGAGCCTAGATAAAGGTTTATATTTTTTTTTTCAAAAAATAAGCTCTTAGTTTCCTTGATCATTTCCTTTGTCTTTTTAGTCTCTATTTAATATATTTCTACTCTGATCTTCATTATTCCCTTCATCCTTCTAGCATTGGGCTTTATTTGTTCTTTTTCTACCTCCTTTAGATGTAGAGTCAGATTTTTTATTTGATATTTTTCTCATTTCCTCAGGCTAACCTGTATTGCTATAAACTTCTCTCATAAAACAGCTTTTGCTTCATCTCACAGATTTTTAGAATCTTGTGTTTCGATTTTATTTCCCAGTATTTTTTTTCTTTTTTAATTTTATCATTAACCCATTGGTTGTTTGGTAGCATATTGTTGAATATCCACATAATTGTGATCTTTCCTCTTTTATTCATCTAAGAGATTTCTAGTTTTATACTGTTGTGGTCAGAAAAGATGCTTGATATGATTTCAGTTTTTGAAAATTTATTGAGGGGCGCCTGGGTGGCTCAGTTGGTTAAGCGGTCGACCTCAGCTCAAGTCATGATCTCACGGTCTGTGAGTTCGAGCCCCGCGTCGGGCTCTGTGTTGACAGCTCAGAGCCTGGAGCCTACTTCGGATTCTGTGTCTCCCTCTCTCTCTGCCCTTCCCCTGCTCATACTCTGTCTCTATGTCTCTCAAAAATAAATAAATGTTAAAAAAAATTAAAAAAAAAAAAAGAAAATTTATTGAGACTTGTTTTGTGACCTAACATATTATCTGTTCTGGAGAGTGTTCCATATGCACTTAAGAAGAATATATATTCTGCTGCTTTTGGATGGAATGTTCTGTATATATCTGAGTGTAGGTCTAATGTGTCCTGTAAGGACAGTGTCTCCTAATTGATTTTACATCTGAACATCTATATATTGATATGTGGCAATTTAAACTCCACTACTATTATTGTATTGATGTCAGTTTCTCTCTTTCGACTATTAATATTTGTTTTGTGTACTTATGTATTTGCTTTATGTATGTTATATCTTTGTCTTGGATTGACCATTATGTAATTCCCTTATCTTTTGTATAGTTTGTTTTGAAGTTTATTTTGTCTGATATAAGTAAACCTATACAAGCTTTTTTGTTTGTTTTTTTTAACTTTCCATTTACATCTTTTTTATCCCTTCACTTTTATTTTTTTTAATTTTTTAATGTTTATTTATTTTTGAGAGAGAGTAGAGAGCATATGTGAGCACGAACAGGGGAGGAACAGAGAAAGAGGGAGAGAGAGAATCCCAAGAGGGTTTCTGACGCGGGGCTGGATCCTACCATGTTGAGATCATGACCTGAGCCAAATCAAGAGTTGGACACTTAACCAACTGAGCCACTCAGGTACCACCCACTTCACTTTTAGTCTCTGTGTATCCTTAGATCTGAAGTGAGTATCATGCAAGCAATATATGCATGGGTCTTGTTTTTGTTTTGTTTGTTTGTGTTTGTTTCCATTCATCCACTTTGTATCTTTTGATTAGAGAATAACTCCTTTTGCATTTAAAGAATTATTGATAGGTAAGTACTTCTTGCCATTTTGTTGATTGTTTTCTGGTCATTTTTGTAATTTGTCTCTGTTTCTTTTTTCTTCATTTACTCTTTTCACTTGTGATTTGGTGATTTATTTTTAGTGTTATGTTTAAATTCCTTTTACATTTCTTTTGTGTATCTACCATAGATTGTTGTTGATTTGTGATTACCACGAGGTCCACATATAACACCATGGATGGATGGATCGATGGATGGATAGATAGATGATAGATAGATAGATATACACACATTTATACTGTCTATTTTAAGTCGATAGCATCTTAAGTTTGACACATTCTAAAACTACATTTTTATTTCCTTTCCCTACCGTGCGTTCTATTTTATGTCATATTTTACATATTTTCATTTTGTGTAATCCTTAACTAATTATTGTAGCTATAGTTAATTTTACTACTTTAGTCTTTTAACATTCATATTAGCTTGATAAGTGGTGAAGTCATTACCTTTACTATATATTTACATTTACCAATGAAATTTTTACTTTCATATGTTTCCTTGTTACTATATTCCTTCTTTTTAGCTTAAAGAAATCTCTTAAACATTTTTTATAAGACCGGTTTGGTGGTTGATGAACTTCATTTATTTTTTGTTTGTCTGAAAAACCCTACTTCTCTTTTAATTCCAAATAGGAACATCACCAGGTAAACTATTTTTGATTGGAAGGTTTTTTTGTTTTTCTTTTCAGCACTCTGAACATAGCATCCCACTCCCTTGTGGACTATAAACTTTCTTCTAACAAATATGCTGATAACCTTAGATTCCATTGTTTGTAAAAATTTATTTTTCTCTTACTGCTCTTAAGACTCTCTCTTCATCTTTAACTTTTGACACTTTAATTATAATGTATCTTGGTATGGGTCCCTTTGTGTTTATTTTATGAGGAACTCTTTGTGCTTCCTAGAACAGGACGCTTATTTTTTCCCCCTGTATTAGGAAAGTTTTCAACTCTCATTACCTTTTTTTTCTTCAAGTTTTTATTTAAATTCCGATTAGTTAACATACAGTGCAATCTTAATTTCAGGTGTAGAATCTAGACATTCATCACTTACATACAATACCCAGCACTCATCGCAAGTGCCCTCCTCATTACCCATCGCACATTCAATCCATCCCACCACCCATCTCCCCTCCAGTAATCCTCAGTATTTTCTCTATAGTTGAAAGTCTGTTTTCTGGTTTACTTCCCTTTCCCCCCCACCCCCATGTTCATCTGTTTTGTTTCTTAAATTCCACATATGAGTGAAACCATATGGCATTTATCTTTAACTAACTTATTTCACATAGCATAATATTCTCTAACTCCATCCATGTCATTGCAAGTGACAAAATTTCATTTTTATGACTCAGTAATATTCCATTGTATGTATGTATATGTGTATATATATATATTTCATCTGCTTTTGCCATTTATCAGCCAATCGACATTTGAGTTCTTTCCATAATTTGGCTATTTTTGGCAATGCTGCTATAAACCTTGAGGTACATGTATCCCTTCCAGTCAGTATTTTGTATCCTTTGAGTAAAAATCCAGTTGTGCAATTGCTGGGTTGTAAAATAGTTCTATTTTTAACTTTTTGAGGAATCTATATACTGTTTTCCACAGTGGCTGTACCAGTTTGCATTCCCCCAACAGTGCAAGA
Organism: Paguma larvata; assembly: GCA_030068075.1. Classification (NCBI taxonomy): domain Eukaryota; kingdom Metazoa; phylum Chordata; class Mammalia; order Carnivora; family Viverridae; genus Paguma; species Paguma larvata. The sequence goes on along the minus strand of JAINVK010000042.1, from coordinate 51,069 downwards.
GAATTTCCCTTTCTTCACATCCTCACCAACACCTGTTGTTTCTTGCATTGTTGATTCTAGCCATTCTGACAGGTTTGAGGTAATATCTCATTGTAGTTTTGATTTGTATTTCCCTGATGATCAGTGATGTTGAGCATCTTTTCATGTGTCTCTTAGCCATTTGTATATCTTCATTGGAAAAATATCTATTCATATTTACTGCCCATTTTTAAGTAGAATATTTGTTTTTAGATATTGTCTTTTATAAATTATTTATATATTTTGGATGCCAATCTTTTGTCAAATATGTCATTTTAAAATATCTTCTTCCTTTTCAAAGGTTGCCTTTTTGTTTTGTTGGTTGTTACTTTCACTGCACAGAAGCTTTGTATCTGGATGAAGTTGCAATAGTTTATTTTTGCTTTTGTTTCCCTTGACCCAGGAGACTATCTAGTAAGAAGTTGCAATGGCCCATGTCAAAGAGGTTACTGCCTGTGTTCTCCTCTAGGATTTTAGTGGTTTCCTGTCTTACATTTAGGTCTTTCATCCATTTTAAATTTATTTTTGTGTATGGTAGAAGAAAGCGGATCAGTTTCATTCTTCTGCATGCTGTTGTTCATATTTCCCAATATTTGTTGAAGAGTTTGTCTTTTTCCCATTGGAAATTCTTTCCTGCTTTGTCAAAAATTAGTTGACCAAATACTTTGGGATTCATTTCTGGGTTTTCTATTCTGTTCCATTGTTCTATGTGTCTGTTCTTGTGCAAGTACCTTACTGTCTTGATCAGTCATTATTTATTTAAATTAACTACTAACTACTACCCTTTTCTCTCTCTTCTCCTAGGACCCCTATAATGCATATGTTATTCTGTTTGATGTTGTCCAACAGGTCCCTTGAGCTATCTTCATTTATTATTATTATTATTATTATTATTATTAATTTTCCTTTTTCCTCTGCTGATTGGGTCATTTCCACTGCCTTGTCTTCTAGGTTGCTCATCCATTCTTCTATTTAGCGTAGTTTGCTGTCAAACCCCTCTAGTGTGTTTTTAATTTCAACTATTTTATAGTTTTGTAATCTCTGTGACTTCCTTTGTTACTGTCTTATTTTTCTATCCCTTTGTTGAAGTTCTCACTATGTTCATCCATTCTCCATAGTTCAGTGAACATCTTTATAAACATTACTTTGAACTCTTATCTGGTAGATTACTTACCTCTGCTACACTAAGATCTTCTGAGGTTTTGTCTTATTCTTTTATTTGGAACAGATTCCTCTGTCTCCTCATTTTGCTTCACCCTGTTTTTGTCGTGGTTGTTGGTTTTTTTTTTTTTTTTTATGTATTAGGTGAAACAGAGATCTTCCTTAGTCTTGAAAGAGTAGACTTGCATAGGAGATAAACCTTATGGTTCAAACTTCTTTTCACTTTTGGTTGTTTCTCAGATCTTTGTGATTATCTAAGTAGCCTAATTTATTCTTCATAGGTCCAGGTGCTGAGGGTGTGCCAAGACCTGTCAGTGTTCCAAAGGAGGAATATTAGATAGTGCATAGTCTCAGGCTAATTGTAAGCCAAATCCTCAGACAGCAGCTTTTAAGGTGTGTAAATACAGTCTTATGGGTTCATAGTCATAAACCGCACTGATCAAACCTGGGGGATTTGGGCAACAGTTGTAAAAATTATGGCTTTAGACATAATCTCTTTTCTGGAACATATCAGTAAGGTGTGTGGAAGAAAAGAGTGAGCACTAATGTGGTGTTTCTCTGTTTGGGTTCCCAGGGGCACCTCTGATTCTGACATCCGGATATGCTCAGGCTGAAGTTATAGAACAAGAAAATAGGCCTTTTTCACACAAATACTGGGGGAGTGTTTAAGTCTACTGTTTACGCAGTATCCTGGGGGTGGTATCCCTCGATGTCTGTTTCTGCAGATCTTTCATACCCCTGAGGCCCAGAAATGTAATTCCCTACCCACAAAAGCCAGATGCTCAAGCGGTGTCTCCTGTGAGGGCTGTACATACCTGCCAGCTGTGGTGGGACAGGCAGTGGCTACAGTGCATGGGGGTAAAGTGCTTGGCTGGTCAGCTAGGGCTAGGCAGCTGTGGCTGTGGTAGGTGGGGTCGGAGTGATCTGACTGGAACTAGCAGTGAGGGGTAAGGAGGCAGGAGGGATTGCAACAATGGCACCTGCTAGTTCTAGCAACATTAAGGCAGAAGGAAAATGAAAACTGGCACCTGCTGAAATCTCTATCCTCAGAAAAGGTTTCAGCATACTCCTGACTCTCTGACAGAAGTTTTAAGATTAACAAATCAGCTTTCTTCTTTCAAACTGTTGCTTTTGTCTGGGTTCCAATGTGAATATGTCTGTGTGTCAGCCATTTAAGAGTGGATTTTCCATTCCCTATAGAACTATGATTTTCCTGGAAGTAAGCCAATGGAAGTAAGACAGATGCTTTAGGGGCTCACCTCTTCAGTGTAGTTGTCAAGGTTTGGGTTTCTTGATGTGGGACACAAACCTCTCACTTTTCTGGGACAAGTGCTATAAACGAGATTCCTCCTGACTGTGGTTTGCATTGCCTGAGGTGCAATTTCTTCTGAAACCATGTCTGTCTCTCTCCTACCTGTCTCAATGTGGCCCTTTTATTCCTTGCCACCATGGAGGTGCTGTTTGGCTAGCTTTCAGGTCCTTTTCACAGGGAATTGTGCTATATGTGGCTGTAGATTTGTCATGTTCATGGGAAGAGGTGAGTTTAGGATGCCTTTATGCCACCATCTTAAAATCTCTCCTTAATTGATTTTCTTAGGAAAATGGTTCTGTGTCTTTCATTTCCATTTATTTTGTTGGTTTGTTGGTTAGTTCTATAAAGTTTATTTATTTATTTTGAGAGAGAGAGAGAGATAGTGGGGGAGGGGCAAAGAGAAAATCTCAAGCAGGCTCTGTGTTATCAACTCAGATAACACAAGCTGTGAGATCATGACCTGAGCCCGTGCCAAGAGTCAGATGCTTAACTGACAGAGCCACCCAGGCGTCCTATTTATTTATTTTTTAATCAAATTCAAAGACATGGATTATTTTCATTACCTTAGTGGGGAGGCTGCTAAATATTGGCAAAAGTCCACATTGAGTATCAAGTACAGTTAATTTCTCATATCCTCTACAATTTTATTACGACCCATTGATTTTTATTCTTTGTGCTTTAAAACTCTACAGGACTGCCATTAACTATTCTAAACAATAGGTCCACTTGTTAGTAAGATAATATAGTTTGAAAAAATATGGCTGGTGGGATCAGAAGTTGTAACACTTTCTGCCTTTAATTTGGTATCCTTATTCAACTAGATATGATTTACAAAAGTAAGATTTAAAAGTAGAGTTATTGATCAACTGAGATTAAAATCTTATCCAAAATACATAATGACAGAACAGGAAACACAAAAATTATAAGAGAATGACATTGAACTACAAAATTTAATATTCCATTCTAAATTTGAATATACCGTAACTTACTTATACAATAGCTTACTTAATCTGTGTATGTGGAAGAAAGTTTAGCCAGTTAGTACTCCCCCCAAAATTAATAATAATATTTTTTTTAATTGAAGAAGTAGTTATCTTAGTAATGAATGAAGATCAACATTTCTTAGGTCTCTGATTTTATAAAAAGGATACGGCTTGAACAAAGGATATGTAGATAACAACAACAGTTTCCTAGGGAAACAGTAAGAGTGCTGAGCTAAGGCAACAAGGGGGTCTATATGGTAAGTTAGGAAAATAGCAACGTCCATTGATACACTCAATTCTTGAATTATGATTTACTTGACTCTATTATAAACTAAATTGAATCATTATTCCTGTTTTGTTTTTTTTTTTTTCCCTCAGACAAAATCCTTAAAAATCTTTACCTCTAAGGCAACAAGATTCATACACTTCAACTTGCAGAAAATTGAGGGAGTTAACTTAGTTGTTATCTTTGAGAGGAAAATGTTTTTATTCATATAATTGCTATGTACGATTGTCTATTATTGTCATATTAATCACCCCACATTATTAATCAGTAACGGGCACTCTATAGGGAATTTCACTTTGAATCATTATGTGAATGACCCTTGTCAACCTCACATGCTCCCTGACATATTTATTTTTCTCTTTGTCACTGCTAATATTTCACTGTGTAATTACAGCTACCAATCCCTGTGCAGCTAATGACGGCAAGGGCCCCTGCTCCCACATGTGTCTGATCAATCATAATAGGAGTGCTGCTTGCGCGTGCCCCCACTTGATGAAGCTTTCCTCTGACAAGAAGACCTGCTACGGTACATTTCTTGGGCTTCTCATCTAAAATTCAAATTGAATTCTCTCCAATTGTATTAGCATTAACAGTTTCCTCAAAGTGAACCAGAAGAGATTTTTAATGTCCTTTAAAAACATTTGAGGTAGTGCTATTTCCAGACTCTATTGATGATTCATCTACTTTGGGGAAGACTGACAAATTCTTTAAATATGTGATATGCTGCACTTTGCTATTTATTACCTTATTCATTTTTTACTGCCACTTTCTGATTTGGTGTGTTAGCAGAATTTATCTCTACAAAACAGGGAGATTTGTAAGTGAAAGTGCATTTTCAGAAAGTGATGATGTAGGTAACCCATGTAACAAAGAGGCACTCAACAGCTTTAATCTTCTCTCGCTCTTCTAAAGTGACTTTCGCATCATTTTATAGGGGATTATCGACTTGAAGGGGTGAAAAATGAAGTAAACTATAAAACTTTGAAACATTCCTAAAAATATTTAAATAGCACATTTAAACTAGAAGAAATAATAATGAAATTTATTAATGAAATTAGACTGTGAAGTTTTTCTGTTTTGTTTTATTTTAATTTTGAGTAATTTTTATGCAAACCAGTTACCTTTAAGGACAGAAAAGAATATACTCATAAAATCTTCACTTAGGAATTTATGCAGATTAATTTTATACAATTATAACATATCTCATCAACAAGAATCTCAGAGAGTGATGAAATAATAGAATATCTGTGACTTCTACTTCTATTTAATTTCCTGTTTTTATAAACTTAGTTCAAGAAAAATGCCTGTGGAAGTTAAATGATGCAACATCATCCACAATGTTATTTACTACAGATTTACAAAAATTTGTAACAAAGCATGCTTTAACATTATTTGAACCCTAATTTTGATAGGGAAAATGCGAACATGACTTTTAGATGCATGTTTAATTCCGTTTTATTAAGAGATACTAGAGAAAAATATTCTTAGATTCCTTCAAAAATAATTTAATGCAATGCAATATTGTTCTAATATGTACAAAGAACAAACATGGTTGTTTGACATTTGTAGAGTTCGTGTGTTTTAACAATTGTTTAAAATTCTAAGATTAAATCGCTGAGGATTCCGTGTCATTTCTAACGAAACACAAATGATGACAAGGATTCTAACTTGTTTTACGTATGTTTCTATTAAGTATTTTAATTTAAATAACAGATATATCATTTCTGCCCATCAAATCTTGATTATGATTTTCTGGTGGTAAAATTCCATTAAGTCATCAACAAGTAATACTTTAGAATTTCTAAATTGCTTCAAACTTGGCAAGTTTATAAGAGAAAAACACTTATTTCTATTTCTTTTCTAGAAATGAAAAAATTTCTTCTATATGCAAGACGTTCTGAAATCAGAGGAGTGGATATTGATAATCCATATTTTAACTTTATCACGGCCTTTACAGTCCCTGACATTGATGATGTTACTGTAATAGACTTTGATGCCTCTGAAGAACGTTTGTATTGGACAGATATTAAAACACAAACCATTAAACGGGCTTTTATTAATGGAACTGGATTGGAAACTGTTATTTCAAGAGGTAAGAGTTTTGCAGAGTACAACTTAAAAAAAATGTTACTCAATTTGTAATAATCACAAGTCTCTTTTGTAGTCTTTTTTCTGTTATCCAATTCTATGTTGTTAATTGAAGTTGGAGTTGATTATTCAGAGATTTAATAATATGCTATGTCTTAGCAATTGTAGAATGCTATAATTATGTTGCACATAGTACTCTAATAACTAGAAATTTACTTTCAAGGGAAGAAAAAAATTTCAAAAGGGATCTCCTTAAAATTTACAGATTTCTAAACAAACATATTTGAAGACTCCTTTTTGCTGATGGGGGAATTGTAATTCATGCACACAGAAAATGTAGGACATTGGAAAGGACTGGGTTTCCCTTTCTGATTCAAGCTTATTATCAACTTCTTTTGCATAAATTTCTACAGAACTAGACTACACAAATAAGAGTATCCATATCCACCTCCTGACCTAGTAGGTTGAATCATAGATTATTGGTAAATGTTGTTAACTTAGCCATTAAAAAAACAAGTAACTTCCCCCAAAGTGGAACACATAGTCGAAGTGAAGTAAGACATACATGCAAATGCAGTGATTGAACTATAAATATTTAACATTGAATTATTCTAATATTCTTTTGAATTTTGGTATAAAGTGATCTCTTGGTCTGTTGTTGTTGCTGTTGCTATTGTTATTTTAGTGTATCTTAATTGAGTATCTGCTCTTTTCCATTATTGCAAAACCAAACAAGACAGTTTCTGTTCAATTTCCTGCTCCATAAGCAGGAAAGGATAGAAGAGAAGGGTGATCAGTAATTCATGTTTTGACGTATACTAAAAATTCTAATTCAGACCTTAATTGAGCAATGATCAATCTCTTAATGAAAGCCATAAGAAGTACAGGTTTTAAATTCACAGGTTTTCAAGAGTTTTCCACCTATCATACTTACAATGCTGGCTTGAGTACCACTAGTAGATCTGAGGGTATTTGACCACTAAAGTGCTCTTTTATTTATGCTAGCTCTTTACTCATCTAAATTTAGTACTGTTAAAGCAACTTTAATGAATTGGTTATAAGATTACTCAAATATTTATTTCAAACTTGCCATAAGAGAGGGACCTTTATAAAAAGACTAAAGCAAAGATTTCTTCTTTGTATAGGATTTTTTTTACAGAGGTGGAGGGAATGATTGGATAATCACTGTTGGACTAGGTAATGGTCATTAAACACCTTGAAAGATCAGTTAAAAGGCACTAGGTGATTCCTGAGACTGAGAGTCAGGCGACCTTCTCATAAGAAATTCATCAAAGTCTAACAGAAAATTGTCAAGCACTTTACCGTGAATGTGAAATCCTTACCAAAAGGCTTTGGAACTGTATGAAGTAAAAGATACCTCAGAAAAATATGGGAACAGTTTTCTGTCTCTAATTATAGATTGCCAGCTAGTAGTAATTTGGAGTTTGTCTCTGAGAAAATCTCAAGGATTTATTTTCATTTAGGAAACTCTGTTTATTTTTATTAACCAAAAATTGAACAGTGTTATTTTCTAACAATTAATACATGCATTCAGTAGGAGCCATGATCATTAATTCAGTTATTTTGACAAATACTGGAATACTTTACATATGATAAGAAATTGAAGGAAGATCAGTATTGACTGAATAATAGTATGGAGCATAGAACAAGAGGGACATACTACATATAAGTTGATGGAGCTAAAGAAATAAATAGAACCCAAATCACTCTGACCTTTATAAATTGTTGATTTTTATGGTAGTACTGAAGATAATGAGAACCAAGGAAGTGTTTTAAGGAGGGCACAGCTATATAGTTAGGTTTGCCTTTGAAAAAGATTATTCTTGCTTTTAGATGTAGTAGAGAATTCAAGAGGTCTAAGGTAGGGTGTAGGTGGGCCATGGACTCTGGGAGACTAGTTCATTGGCTGCTATAGTGGTTTTAGTAAGAAGTGATAGAAACCTGGACTAGAAAGGAAACAATAGAGATCAAGAAATGTGGGAGAATTATAGAAATATCAAAGAGTGAAAATATAAAGGAACTTAATTAATTGGATATGAAGGTTGAGGAACAGGTATTGTCAAGAATAAGTCCTTCATTTCTGGCTACCCTATAAGTTGAATGATGTTGCGTTTTCCTTTCTTCCAGAGTGAAACCTTGTTAAGGACTGATTTATCTTTCCATTATTAGAAAGCTAGGGATGAACTTTTGACAGTTCAGCTTGTGAACTCATCAAAGTATCTCAAATCCTGCCAGTAATTGTACTTATTTTATCCTTTCATCTTTTAGATTCCCTGAGAATGTCTGTCTGACCTTTCTCTTACTTCTTACATGTTGGCCTCTCTATTTTATCACTTTGCTATCCTTCCTCTACTGGACTTTTTCTTGAGAGATGCTTTCTTTCCTTATCTTCCTTAGCCTAAGTCTAATGTGAAACCTGCTTCAAAAATCAAGCTCTACATTTGTCCATTGCCCCAAGCAGACCATTTTCTCAGAAAATCACTGAGCCTCCTTGAGTCAAGCCTTCATGAAGGGGTCTAGAAATAGTTTGCCTGCCTTGTCATTCTCCATATCCCGAAGTACTAAGCTGTTCTTAATTTATGTGCTACCTACATGGGCAATTTGTTATAGTGACTCACACAAGGTACACTTCATTATAAGCATAAATACTAACACATGACTGTAGGTGCATTCATAGTATATATTAACAAATATTTATTACCATATGTATATTTGCCCCTTTCAGAAAAACCAAAAGTAATATTATTCTAAGAAAAAATAACTAACAATTCATGGCAAATGCTAGTGGTCTGTGGTCTGACTCTGTGGTGGTAATTAATTCTTATACTTGAGTCACTACTTGGTCCAGATATTTTTTCAATTATTTATACTTTCGGGTTTATTTTTCTGATGTGACGAATAATATTAGCTGTCATTAATGTGGCAAGCACCATTATCTCATTAATCTTTCCAAACCTGTAATTAAGAATTATTTTCATTCTGCACAGACGAAAGCTTAAGGACCTAGGAGCTAAAACTCTGTCTCAGAAATGAAGTGAGGAAACAATGGGGACGCACTCACACTCAGGACTGTAAGATTACAGCTCCTGCCTTCCTCATTAGTTACAATGAGAGAATTTGGGACGTCATCTCAAGTGGCTTGGTGTCCTTTTAAACTCATTCGCCACCCTGAGTGTTTCTATACTGCCCAAGATTATTAGACCTTACTGGATAAAAGATAGTCTCTCCCCAAGCTCTTAATAACATAACAAGAAATTCACTTGCAAGTAACATAGTAAGAAAAAAAAAAAAGAAGACATTAATATACCTTAAAGTTGCTTATATGAACTGGGAGTAAGACAGTTGAGTTTCAGATTTGTATCTATTCCTCATTTATCTATCTATAGATATTCTATGTAGAACATAGAATACATAGATACATAGAGTATCTATAGATATTCTTCTATATTATTTATTTATTCCCCATACAGTGCTTGGAGGTCAGTGCTTTGAGGTAAATACTACTTTCGGCTTTTAAAAATGAGGAGGCCTTTAATTCAGGTTTGCCATGCTAGGAAATAGCAGAGCTTTGTTACGTCCAAGTTGGATTTTGACTCTAAAGTTATGCTGTTTTTCCTCCTGAGAGTCCCTTTCTTTTACAATTAAGGAACTTCAGCGAGTAGAGAGCAGAAACTTTCTTGTAACCACCTGGTTTGTACAAATATTTCTGTCCAGTGTTCACTGAATATACACTCAGCATATTCTGCAGAGTTCATCTAGTAGTATCTCGGTGAAGTATGGGGGTCATTCTATCCCTCTTTGAACGATTTTACTGTTTTTTTTTTTCTGAAATATAAGAAAAAGCATTTAGACATATGTTGGCAGTTACATGAGATTCCAAGCTACTGTCAATAAAATTTATTTTTTATTAGGAAAATCTCCTGGTGTGCCTGATTATTATAAGGTAAAGTAGACATTGTTCACCTTTGGAAAATTAAGGACTCAACTTCGGGCAAATACAATTGATTTAGCAAAGTATTTTTTAGTTCTAGAGTCATCTACCATCTGAATGAACTGGACTATTGAGTTAAGCAGATGCTAAAATGAACAAAAGGAAGATTAATATGAATTAGAAGTGTATCTGTTTATAAAGAACACTCTCTTATATGGTAGGAAATTATCATATAATCATATGCTTTTTTAACCACAAAAATATAAACCAGTTTAAATGCAGACCTTTTGATCAAATTGCTATTATATAAAATTTAATTCTCAATGATGCTTTGAATCTAATTGGACCCATTTCAGAGTAGATTTCCATTATTATTTGAAATTGTTATCCACTTCTGCCAATAATTATTTTGTCAGTGAGTACTAAAGATTCATTCATTCCTCCGTTTTGCAAGACACTGTATTTAATATGGTAATAAAAATGCTTAGAAAAAAACTATTATGAAAATTGGTCCAGAGAGATTGAAAGAAATGAAAACAGGTCAGTAATAACAGTGAGATCTAGATTTTGGAACCAGGCCTTGAATTAAAGTAGAAAGTTTGGATGGAGAACATCTGTTGTTTTGCCTCTTTCTGAGTGGGATTTCAGTTTTCATTTTCACCCAGGAAAGCTTCCACCCAGTGGAAGAATGTCAACATCTGTGATTAAAAAAAGAGATTGAGGGAGAAAATAAAAGAAATAAAGAAAGGCAAAACCACACCTATATATGCTATTTCTTTGAGAATTATGTATCTACAGCCATGTGTGCTAATTGAGTCATACTTCCTATCTTTATTCTTTATCTTTTAGTTAGAAGGATAGAATTTTCTTTTATTTTTTCCCCATAAGCTTTATATATGTATGGAATCTATATGCGGAACAGTAGATGGGTAGAAAGATGGCTTTATTTAGTTAAGACAGTCCGTAACCTCAGGGAGCTTCATATCTGGTAAAAGAATGAATATAAACAACTAGCTAAAATATAACACCAAATGAAATATGAAGTTTAATAAGGGTGTAAGCTACTTAGGAAATAGCACAAGGAGTACTAAGTTATTATGTGGAATTACCCAAGTGCACACTTAGGAAGTAGTAGTCAAACTAGACCTTGGGGAGAAACGGTAGCAAGATCAATCCAGCTTGAGAAATCAGGAGGCACTAAGTTCTGGACACTTTGTATGTAGAAAGGTGCATGTAGTGAGCTTCCGGAAGCTTCCAGAAGAATAGACCTTCCAGAAGAATAAATTATAAGGCTAATGTGACAGCACATCCAGAGAGGGTCTTGTGTCAGGATGAGGAGTTGTTTTGTTTTGTTTTGTTTTGTTTCCTAAAGGCAAAGGGAAATCGCTGAAAAGTTTTACAGATATTTATAGGTGATTCAAACCCTTTTGAAGATAATTTACGTGGAAATATGAAATATTGAAAGATGAGAAATTATAGATAAGAATACAGCTAGAGAGGCAGCTGGGTAATTCAGTCAGTTAAGCATCAGAATCTTGATCTTCACTCTGGTCATTTTCTCATGGTTTGTAGGATTGAGACCATATCCTACTCCATGCAAAGAGTGTGGCGCCTGCTTAGGATTCTTTCTCTCTCCCTGTCTCTCTCTCTCTCTCTCTCTCTCTCTCTCTCTCTCTCTCTCTCACATACACACACACACACACACACACACACACACACACACACACGATAAACTTAAAAAACAAAGATTACAGCTAAAAAGTTAAGAAATGTTCTAAATCTAGAGCAAAATTAGACTAGAACAATGAGACATATAAAAAGGTGACAGACACCAAAGGTATGGTAGATATAAAAGTAATTGAACCTGATGACTGGGAGAGAGGTGAAGTTAACCAGATAACTGGAAAGATATTGGAGACATTGATCTAGATGAAAACAAAAGAGGCAGCTTTGCTTTAAACATTTTCCCAAATCAGCAGTGAGTTATTCCTCTAAAATACAAATAATTATAGGTTTAGGAGATTAAGAGATATATATTCTTTCTATATTCTCTAGGGGGAAAAAAACACATAGGTTTGGGATACATATATACATGTTAAAACTTAAAAAAAACAACAAGACAATGATAAACACTAATTATTCAGAGTTGAAGAAGCATAAAATTAGTGAGGGTATATATAGAAGGCTCCTAAAGTATTCATGATATTCTATTTCTTAGGCTATTGCTTAATTTGCATACCATGTATTATATGTAGTAATATATGTGTTTGTGTATACATAGTTTCTCATAGTTGCAACAAATGGAATATTTAATAGTTATAAAGTTCCCTTGAGAAAACTTTTCAAAAATATTACCAATTTGATTTTTTTTTAACTTGGCCCCTTAGAGCAGATATGTAATTACCTAGAAGCTTGCTTCAAATGAGTTTTGATTGGATATTACCATATCTTTCCTCAGGAAATTATAAGGATTGAAATCCCCTCTTTCTTCACAGACATATCTAAGTTTAGATAAAAGCCTTTATGCCCACCTTGAAGATGCTGGTGTCAGTAGGACCACTGCCTAAGGGAAAGAAAGAGAAAGAAAGAGAGGGAGAGAGAAAGGAAGGAAGGAAATAAGGAAGGAAGGAAGGAAGGAAGGGAAGAAGGGAGGGAGGGAGAAAGGAAGGAAGGAAAAATAAATTTCATAAGCAGAGAATTGACAACTATTGTGCTGTGTTTATTTATTTATTTATTTCATTTAGATTTATCTACACCTCGACCAGTTTATGTGGTTACCTCATTCCTCTTTCATCTGAGGCCTTTTATCTTTGATCATTTTTCTTTTCTCTGAATTATATCCTTTAATATTCCTTTAGTTTAGTGATACTCTGATATGTTACCTAAAAGTACATTTATTTAGCCTTTGTTTTTGAAAGATAGTTTTTTTTAATCATGGTAAAACACACATAAAATTTATCATCTTGACCCTTTTTAAGTAAACAATTCAGTAGTTTTAATTACATTCACATTGTGAACCAATCCTCAGAACTCTTTCACCCTGTAAAACTGAAACTTCATAGCCATTAAACAGTAGCTCCCAATACCCCATCCTGCCAACACCAGATAATTTTACTCTCCAAGTTTCCATCATTCAACTTTGTCTATGAATTTAACCATTCTTGATGGTGCATCTTAAAAGTGGAATCACACAATATTTGTCTTTTTGTGAAGGGCTTGTTTGACATAACATGATATCTTCAAGATTTACCCATATTGTAGCAAGTGTCAGAATTTGTTTTAAGGCTGAATAATATCCCGTTGTATACGTGTATCACAATTTTTGTACATTCATCCATTGATCCACATTTGGGTTATTTGTACCTTTTGGCTACTGTCAATAATTCTCACGTGAACATGAGTGTATCTTCAAGACTCTGCTTTCAATTTTGGGGGGTATATACCCAAAAGTGGAATTGCTGGATTATATGTTAATCCTATTTTTAATTTTTTGAGAAACTGCCATACAGTTTCCCACAGAGGCTGAACCATTTTACATTCCTACCAACATTATATAGAAAGGTTCCAATTTCTCTACATCCTTGTGAACACTGAGGGGGTGTTGTTGTTGTTGTTTTTATAGTAGCCATCCTAATGGGTGTGAGGTGGTTCTAATTGTGATTTTGATTTGCATTTCCCTAATGATAAGTGATGTTGAACATCTTTTCATGTTCTCTTTGGCCGTTTATACATCTACCTTGGACAAATGACTACTCCATTCCTTTGCCCATTTTTTAAAATAAGAATATTTTTGTTATTGTTGAGATGTAGATGTAAAGATAATTTTGTCGAGTAGAAATTTCAAGTTATTTTCTCTCAACCCAGGCTGACAGATATTATTCCACCAACTTCAGCATTCTTTGTTGCTGTTGAGAATCTCTGTGTTTATCTCACTATCCTTTTTTTGGTGATGTGTCTTTTCTCTCTAGATGCTTTTAACATGTTTCCTTATCTTCATGACGGTTTTATTTAGGCACCTAGAGTCTCTTGTACTTCCTATGGGTTCACGTCTTTTCATCAGCCCAGGGAGGAAAAAAAAAACCTCAAATATTATCTCCGACCATTTTCTCTAACCTAGTCTATTTCCTCCTTTGGAAAATTTGATTAGATTCGCTAGACTTCATTCTATCCCCCAACTCATTTAATCTTCTTGTTTCTCTGTGCTGGCACTGGCTAACTCCTTTAATTTGTCTTGTACTTACTGCCTGAATTGTTTCTAAGCTGCTGGTTAATCCACTTAATAAATTGTTTCATTTTTAATATTATTTTTAAAAATATTTATAAGTCATTTTTTGGTTCTCATTTATGTCTTCCAAGAGTATTTTTAAAATAACTTATTGACATTATTTCAAAGCATATTTTTTCTTTAAAATATTCCACTCTTTTTTCTTTATCTTGCACAATCATGTAAAAACACATAGGCTCTGGAGGTTTAAACCTGTTGTTAATTTTTATCTTAATTCTAGCCCTTATGTTTCATTTCTTTTGGTGTGTTTTATTTTTTAGTTATGATCTATCTATTATGAGAATGAACGCAATCTAGGGAATCGTCATGGCCTGCATTGGGGAATATGTTTTCTTCCATAGAGGATTCAAATTTGCTTCTGCTGGAGGGAAAGGGAGTCTTAATAAACTGGAATTCACTTAAATTTGATTTATCCCCTATCCAAGCAGTGGATACCTTGTTTATAAACTAGTGATCTTTTGCCCCTGTATAGACTAATACTTAGAGATTTTATTTGTTTCTTTTGTTTGGGTTAGGTTTGGTTTTGTTGAGTTTTGTTTTCTGTACCCAGAGAAGGAACAGAGAAAATAAGTTTTGTTTTTATTTTTAAGTTATTCTCCTTTTAAAAAATAACTTTTTTTTCAAAGAGAGAGAGAGAAACACAGAGAGAGGGTGAGACAGAGAATCCCAAGCGGGCTCCAGACTGTTAGCACAGAGCCTGATGTGGGACTTGAACTCTCCCAGAAACCATGAGATCATGACCTGAGCCAAAGTTAATAAGAGTTGGACCCTTAACCAACTGAGCTACCCAGGCTTCCCTAAATTATTCCATTTTTAAGCAAGTAGAGAAATTTTTTTTCCTATCCACCTGTATCATTGAGGATGCATACCCTTCTAATATACCTGGTATTTTTCTTGTTTAGCTTTTCTAGTTTTTGTGCATTTAAGAACTGAAGTATCTTGCACTAAGCAACTAATAATCCATGAATCTCTAGATTATCACTTGATTTGATTTCTCAACTTTTTGTCTCTATAGCTGCACCAGCCTCTGTTTCCCATTTACCTTCCTTTATGGTTTTAGCTAACACACCAGTCATGTTAGCACTTAGAGACTTTCCTGTCTCGTGATCTTGATAAATCACTTAAAATTTCTAATTTATCATTTTCAGAGAATGTTATTGCAATTAAGGCTTTTCAAAAATCGAATCTGTTTTAGTTGAAGAGGTAAGGGTCCCTCAATTTAGAAAATTGAACCCTCTGAGAAATTGGCTCAGAAGTCTTTGACTTACTTGAAAACAAGAGTTAAAGTCAAAATTTATTATTTAAATATTTTTATCAAGGAAATAAAAAAAAACATTAAACATGGAAGTTTTTATCCCTCTCTACCCTTATGGTGATTTTACCAGTTCACTCTGAAAAAAAAAAAAAAAAAAAACAGATGAAAGTTTAGTAATGGTAAAAAAAAAAAAAAAAAAAAAAAAAACCACACACAATAACACACACACACTAAGGTTTTATTTTAGACTTAAAGTTGATAATCAGAAACTATAAATGGTGGGTAGAAAATGGTACGGATAAATAGTGAGAATTAATATTGCCTGAGTATATATTTAGATATGTACTCCTGAGAATGAACTTGAGGACCTTGTCTGATATTTCTAGCTCAGGTCACATATCCTTAAAATTATAGATATGTATGTCATGAATTTATTAATTCATTAAAAAGTATTTATGTTGAAGGCAATATTGTATACATTTGGGGAGGGGCACTATAGAGATATATTAGCAAGGAATCTACCTGCAAGAAATATATTTGAGAGTGTTAACATGTCAGCAAATAACCATCACATTAAGTACAAAGGGATTGACCAGATATAGTCCTGCTGTTAGGTAGATGGAGACAAACATTCTGGCTGGGATATATAAGATAAGTGATTAGGCTTTCGGGGCTGAAGGGTGATGTTGCCTATCAGCTTGCTTATTTTCGTGTGAGGTTCCGGTAAAAGGAAATGTAATAAGTTATGAATTCCAGGTAATGCCCTATAGGTTCGAAAGGTCAGGATAAGTCTGGAAATCGGAAAACACATCAGTATGAGTGAAGTGTAAGGTAATTCATTAAAAACAGTGGAAAAACAAAGTTGGGAAGGTAGTTATATTCAGATTATATAGAAAGCCAGGCTAAGGAATTTAGACATCACTTTCTGAGTGGTTGGAAGCTATTGACTATCTTTGGGACAAACAAAGGTCATGATGCAGAGCTCTCCAGTCAGAAAAATAACCTGGCAGCAACTAAATCATTTGGCTGTATGAGGAAAAAGGTTGGATGCTATTGCAATATTAAAGACAGAAATAGATTTGAGAGGGCATGAACCATAGAATCAACAAGGACTAAATAGGTATTAATAGCTTACATTTGACTATACTTTCCAATTTAGGAGTGCAATGTATTCTCTAGACCATATGATTAAGCGTCAATCAGAAATAAATAAAAGGATTTTGAGCATCAGAACCAGCCAAAAAACAAAAACAGAAACCTTTGAATAACATATATTTTAGAGGAAATAAAAACATATTGTTTTATTTTTGCCAATACCAAGCAATCCACAGTAAAAATGCAGAAAACATTAGGTCCTTGGATTGGAAAAAAATATCCCTTCAACCCTGCATTAAACTACATAAAGCCACATCATGTAATGTAATATTCACAGAAATCCTGTGCATGATCTGTAATTAGCCTCATTTTCCTGATAAGAATAGAGGCTGAAATTTAAGTGACTTGATTAAAGACAAAAAATAGGCACCCAACCTGGAACATGAAGCTAGATATTCTCATTATAGCAAGATTGTCTCTCAGCAACCAATTGAGTCCAGAGGGTGAAAGAGAAGAAGGAATAAATATCCTGGATGAGGCAAATAAATAAGTATCAGACATGCAGGTTTAGCCTTACAGAGTTGTCATAGTACTTTGTCTCAGAAAGAGGGATCCAGATGAGGACAAGTAAAAATTAAAAAAAAAAATTCTAGTGTCAGATTGAGAAACAAAATTCACATTTGAGACTCACCAACTTACCAGTAGGTTAATGATGAGAGGTAACTTCCAGAGGAATGGTTATTGATTAGAGGATAAAACATGGAGGATATCTTCAAAGGGAGCTGTGATTAAAAGTTATTTAGAAATAATAAGAGGATTTTGAGCAGAAAGTAGGCTCTGTCGAGATTAAAGACGTAGATGGGCGGTAGAGCCTACCATACCAACACTGTCAGTACAACAGACCCAGAACCTCCAAGTCTCCATGTACTATTTTGCTCTTTTATTTTTATTTTTTTAATGTTTTATTTATTTTTGAGAGCAGGGGAGACAAAGCATGAGCAGGGGAGGGGCAGAGAGAGAGGGAGACACAGAATTCGAAGCAGGCTCCAAGCTCTGAGCTGTCAGCACAGAGCCCGACGCGGGGCTTGAACTCACAGACTGCGAGATCATAACCTGAGCCGAAGTCGGATGCTCAACCGACTGAGCCACCCAGGCACCCCTATTTTGCTCTTTTAAATTTTGAAATAATTGACAAATTTTGCAAATCTGGTGTCGTCACTTTCACTTGAAAGATTTAGCGTCGCGGCGTCTTTGAACAAAGGTAAAAATGGAAGATTTCCCAATGTGAAGAGCTCAGCAACAGCTGCTCTGTGGTTCGGGGCCCTGTGGATTGGAGCCACTGCTGTGGGACAGTGCCTGGGAAGTAGTTAGAACTTGCAAAATGTCAGTCTCCTTCCCAGACCTGCTGCGTCAGAACCTTCCTTTTCACAGTCTCCAGGTGTCTTACAAGTTTGAGTAACACTGGTCTAAAGGGCTCTCGAGATTCAGTATGCTTGAAAATAACAGAACTATGTACAATAAAGAGAAAACAAAATTAGAGTCCTCAAGTGTGCAGACTGGGGACTAAACTGACCTACTTTATATGTTAATATGTTAAAAAGATTTTCTAGTAAATACCTTAAAAAGCTTTTATAGAACCCGTTTTTTAACATTTAATTTTAATTTGTTTCTTTAATTAAAGTGTACAATTGTATTTAAGCCTAAACGCCATCATTGTTTTAAAGATGTCTAATTAAATAATCAAAGAATAGAACCCAAATATTCATATTGGCTGTAATGAATCGAAACTTAATTAGATTTCAGTAATTTCTGTAGAATCCACGTTGGAGGCATATTAAAAGGATTTCGTTTCTTTGCTCATATCTCTATTTCTGTTAATTATCTATTTGAAAGATGTTCAACTCTGGTGATTTTTTTTTTTTGGAAAGTTGAAGTGTTTTATTTCATTTCAGGAAAAAAAAATTGACACTTTCAAACATAAAATAGCCCGTTTGTTGACGGCCCACAAATACTTTCTCCTAACTAGAAAGATATGCTACCAACTGGAGAAGCCGTTACTCTAATTTGAATTTTGGTCACCTTGGCCCATAAAGACTGCCCTGTGTCTGCTCCTAAGTGTTTACTAGTCAATCACTGAGCGTTAGTGTAATTTCAATGCTAATTGTTGCTTCAGGTTTTCAAATGGCTCAGCAGTAAGACATTAATGATTATTCATGCCTTAAGAAGGGCTGATAAAGGAATGAGATTACAATCTTGTACAATTTTAGCTAACAAATTAAATTGTAAATTAAATTTTCCCTGAGACAGAAAATAAGTTACTTGGAAAGTCAAAAAGAATGAGAAACTTCATTCACTTTTAATTTTCTCTTTCCTGTTTTACAGATATTCAGAGTATCAGAGGGTTAGCAGTGGATTGGGTCTCACGTAATTTATATTGGGTTAGCTCCGAATTTGATGAAACACAAATTAATGTGGCACGACTAGATGGCTCTCTGAAAACCTCAATTATCCATGGAATCGATAAGCCACAGTGTCTTGCCGCTCACCCAGTCAGGGGGTAAAGTATGATTATTTTTTTGTAAAGTTTTTCAAAAATTTCACATATTTTTGCCACAATTTTATATAAAAGTTTTGGTTAATTCAGAGGAATTAATAGCTATGTAGTCAAAAAATGAATATGAAAATTGTAAAAGAGATCCCTGCTTAGAGGATTCTGTTATCTGCATAAAATCAGATTTTTACATATTATCATGAGATTTTATTAATTTATGTTCCTAAGGAGTAACAGCTCAGAATAAAAAAAAAGAAAAAAGGGTGTACAGGGAAAAGTCACTGGTTTCATTTCAAACAACAACGCCAGTTGTTAGTGACATATTTACTGCATGCTGATGTTATGGTCACTGCTAAGTAGATCGAATTCTCCCACCTTCTGGCTAATCATCATGTACCCATGGAGAGAGCTTGTGTCCGGCTAGAATACTTTCTCCCCAGTGCTTTCAATGGGAATGGATGCAGTGACTGCTTCCATTCTTTGGTATCTGGTTTCCCTAAACCAGGGAGAGAGATTCTATCTTAATGAATTACTTTAAATGGAAATAATTTACTATAGTCAGAGATAATTATTTCAGCTGTGAATGTAGGAGGAAAAAGGAGGTGAGATGATTGTCCTTCCATGACAAGAAAAAGCCAGAGTGATACTTTCTTCCAAGGCAAACATGCATGTCATGGTCAGCAAGTGTCTCACCAGTTTGGGCCTTTCCTAAAAAGGATTCATCCTGAGCCAAGAATTTACCTTGATATTATCTTTCTTCTTCAGTGTCGGTTTCTAGTCAACAAGTAGACCTACATCTAATATTTTTAATCCATATCTCTTAAATTAAGGAAACTCTACTGGACAGATGGAAACACAATTAACATGGCAAACATGGATGGCAGTAATAGCAAGATTCTCTTTCAGAATCAAAAGGAACCAGTTGGTAAGTTTGTTTGTTTTTTTTTTTCTTTTTGAATAGTCAGAGCAGTTTTTAATATGACAAACCTGTACTTGAATAATGTATCTCTGATCTAGAGCCTGAAAGGAACAATTACAGATTAATAATACAAATTCAATCAAGTATTTATCAATCTCATTGAATCCGGGGGTTTATGTGGGTTAAGGAGGAAACACTCTTTTTTCGAGATAAGAAGATAACTTCTTTGGAGATGAGAATTTTTATAGTATGGTAAGTACTGAAGGCACTTAAAGCTTGATGTAATTAATAAATCTCATATTTTCAGTGGTGGATATCTGATACATTGCTGCAGTGGCAACATAAAGTACTAAGGCCTCCCCTGATCATCATCGTTGTGTTATTAGTAGTAGTTATAATGATTTAAGTATTTAGTATTTAGTTTTCAGCAGTTTTTATTCACTATTCAGTAGATTTATTTGGTTTGTTATTCTACCTTTGCTAACCATTTAAATTAGATAAAACTCACTGGTACTGAAAGCTCTGATGCCTATCCATGAAACATCTTTTAAAATTTTAACTACAAAGATTCTTTTAGAAGTTAATATGTTACATACGTATGCATAGATATACATTATAATGTGTATATTTTTCAAATCCTAATCATACTTTCCTCCTATTTTCCTATACTTTCTCTTAATTTTAAGAGGCAAGGCTTATCACTGCAACTGTTTGTCATCTCATGTATCTTTTTTTAAAAAATCCAATAATGAACCTGAATTTTGATACCATATTAAATGAAAGTTATGGAATATTCAAAATAAAATCATAATTTTGACTTGAATTGAACATAGCATATTTTTAATTCTGGGGGTGGGAAATCAATTCACTATGAAGCTTTTCAGCATTTTTTCTTAGTTTTAGAAATGTGGTACTATCCTTGTTTGAAGGAGCTCAGTAAAGGTGCAGTCTCTCTAAGGTTTACAATAAATAATTCTTTCATGTAGACTATAGAATAAACCTCTGATAGGAAACGATAATATTAACAACTCTTTTCTTTGGACTGGCTGTTCTGAGATTTGATACACAATTGAAATTCAAGTTAGTGTTAGAAATTAAAGGCAAATTGAAATGCTAATACTTCTGTGTGGAAAATGATAGGACAAAAGAAACAAGGGCCTCTACAAGATTAGGACCCATACAAAAGACTTAATTTGGACTCAAGCAATTCAGTTGGTGCTTATCTAGAATGGTTCAGAATATTTAATATGGAAAAGTGAGTATGATGGAAATAGTATGAGCAAATAAATTTTTTACATTGTAATGCGGTAGCCACAAGTTACACCAAAATGTTAATTCATATGCTTGTTTCTATAATGGGAAAACCTTATCTTTAATGCTAAATATCCATTCCCCTACTTAAAATAAATGAAAAAAAAAACCCTGCCAACTTACATAAAGAAAGGGAATAAAGAAAAATAGTGTTACTGTTCACACTTTGTAGTTAGCCCCTCAGATGTTATGCCTCAAGTGAGATTTTTAACTGTAAATGGATGCAGGTTCAATATTCAATAACAAATATTACATGTCTACTCCATGTCAGTTATTATTATATTTGAAAATCACCTTAAAATAAAATCAGAATTATACTTTTTAATTTTTGCAAGATACAGCATTTTGACCAAAATAACCCAGAACCTCATTGCAAATGCTACCTTAAATCAGCATTAATGAGTATGGCTTGAAAGTCAAAAGGTCATTCATTCAATAAGCAGATTTTTATTGAGTATCAGATTTTGTACTGAGACTATTGATAAAAATTTGATACTGTCCTTTTCCTTAAAAGGCACAAGAACCTAAATCATTTTAGATTCCATTAAGTAAATTTAACTCAGTGACCTTCAGCAAATTACTGTTAGCTTGGTGGTACTTGCTTTCCTCATCTGTAAAATCAAGACAAAATGTCCATTTCTAAAGTTCCCATGAGGACTGAATGAGGAAAATTTATTAAGAGAACATCTGGCCTTTAATAATAGAACCTATCAGGAGTAATAGTACGAAGTATGTTGGATTCAATATACTAGATTTGAATGATTTGATTACAATATTTAGAGTATAAATGAGTTCAGTGAAGAATAAATATACAATAGAATCCATTGAAATCTTGCGGAGAAATATATGTACTAAGAGGGCCTCTGAGATGAACAAATTTTTATGCAATGTGAGGATTTAACTCTATATTTTTTGCTGCTAATGCTAAGAGGTAAACAAATTGAAGTAGCTGGATTCTACTCTCAGATCTTCCCAAAATAGTCCCTGGGAAAAAAGACAATCGGTCCCTCATCTTGCTCTTCAAATTCTTTAAATATATTATTTATTTATTTGTTTATTTATTTTTTTAACTTTATTTATTTTGAGCAGGGGAGAGAGACAGAGGGAGGGAGTTGGGGAGGGGCAGAAAGAGGAGAGAGAGAATCCAAGCAGGCTCCACAGTCAGCACAGAGTCTGATTTGGGGCTTGAACTCATGAACCCTGAGACCATGACCTGAACTGAAATCAAGGGTCAGCTGCTTAACAGACTGAGACACTCAGGTGCCCCTTCTTCTTGTACTTCTTGATGTCATTTACGAATAAGGGTTACTTACAAATTCCTTCTGTAACTTTCTTCTTTAGCAAACTAGCATATTAACCAGGTCTCTGCCATGCTTGATGAGAAACTGTGTTGTCCATACATAAATGTAATAAATCATTTCCCCATTTTTGTGTTCCCGAAATTTGAATGTTCTGTGGCAAATACTCAGCCCAAGGTATTCTACCACACTTTTGCCCACAAATACCTTTTTTTTTTTTTTTTTTTTGATGTACAGAGGAAGAAAGTGAGGAGGTGAAGTTCTCTCCTGACTCTCTCTCTCTTGATTCCCTACAATGAGCAATATTTCTGTGTTGGAAGGTCATTAACCATCTGTTAATATCTACCATCTTTAACTGCCACTTCAAATAAAGCAAATTAAAATATTCAAGTTGTAAGGTACAAGAGGAAGAATGAATTTAACGAACTTGGAAACTAAGGACAACTTGTAGTCATTTTCACATTCACATAAAACATGCCTTTTGCTGCTTGCGGGACAATATGATTGTGGAAAAAAAAATACAGATTTGAGTCTCTGCTTTGATACTAACTCTGTGACTTTACACATGCTTCTTTCCTTTTTTGAAGACTCGCTTTTATTATCTGTAAGATAGAGGTAACAGTGTCTACCTTTTTGAGCTATTTTTAGAGTTAAAGGCTCATATGCAATATTTTATGTTCTAAAAACCCCACACTTACATACTCAAAAGAATATATGCTCAAAGAAACACGTACAAGGATATTCAGTGCATCATTGTTTATAATAGTAAAAAATTTGGAAAGGCTCTAAATCTTCATCAAAAGAGGAATAGGTAAATAAATGCAGCATGTTTATGTGCTAAAATACTGTATATTAATATAGATACGTTTATGCACATATATATGCAAAAAGATGTAATAGATCTCAGAAGCATTGAGTGACAGAAGTAAGTAGAAGAATGGTACTTATGTTATGAAATCATTCATATAAGTTCAAAATAAAACATATAACATTAATAGATATTGCCCCTGGATGAATATGTTTGTAAAACTATGGAAAAATGTAAACTGGAGATATGCACACAGGTGTTATAATAACAGTTCTCTTTAGGAAGGAACAATAATGACATTCAAAGGAAACTTTCATCTTTATCAAAAGATACTGTATTAATAAAATTTATATCATATTTCATAGAAAGATTCTAATTAAATACAGTAAAATGTTAATAATGTCCAGTTCTGAGGGCACCTGCATGGCTAAGTCAGTTGAGCATCTGACTCTTGGTTTTTGGCTCAGGTCATGATCTCATGGTTCATGAGTTCAACCATATCTCTGGCTCTGTGCTGATGATACAGAGCCTACTTGGGATTCTCTCTTTCTCTTCCTCTCTTTCTCTTGGGAATCTCTCTTTCTCTGCCCCTCAAAATAAATAAATAAACTTAAAAAAATAATGTCCAGTTCTGGGTAGTGAATATATGAGTGTTTATTAATTTTTCTCTCTTTTTTGTGTTAATTGCTGGCTCTTCAAAATATCACCAAAGCAACCTATTGTGTAGACCAAACTGAGTTTCTTACTTCACACACCAAGGGGGAACATTAAGTCACCAATGTTTCAGCAGTGTCTGAGAAAGGGAAAAGCAACACTGAAATAGTATTTGAGATTTTGAAGTCTGGTTTAAGGCAGGTGTCACGTGGAAGATTGATTAAGATCATTGAGTAAAGATCATTACATAATTTTGGATTGATATATTCAGAAAGAAGATTTTGAGGGAAAGTGGTTTCGAGTCTTGATGTGTCATTTGTTACTTTTTTGCGGAAGAGTTGATGGGCTATCCAGGAAGTTCCTGAAATTTGCAGTTACATTATCTTCAACTCATAACTTACTGGACAAGAGTTTCTTAGAATAGTAAGTTATAACATTAAAGACAGTGGATAGTAAATCCATGTTAGTGTAGACAATAAGCTATGTTTTGGTTTTCTCATATAGAAAATTAAGACTTGGTTTCATAGGTCCTTTTTGGCTTTTCTTCTTACTCATTTAAATATATTAAAAGCATCCTTTGTAAAGAATTATGTACACTAAAATATTCTTCACTAGCTAACTCTGAAAAATCATCTACAATAGGAGATAGTAGACAGTTGTATATCTGTCAGTGTTTCATGAGAGGAAACAGAACCAATAGTGTTAGTGGATAGACAGATGATGATGATAGATAGATAGATATTAGATAGATAGATCGATAGATTATAAATAGGCAAACATAGATTTATAAAGAGATTTATTGCAAGGATTTTTCTAATGAAGTTGTGGGAGCTGCCTCAGCAAATCTGAAATCCTAGGGCAGGATGGAAAGTCTCAGGAAGCAAATTAAACTGTAGACCTTTGCCAAAATGTCTTCTTCTTCAGAGGAACCTCAATTCAAATGTTAAGTATTTTCAACTAATTGGATTAAACTCACCTAGATTTTTAAGGATAATATCCTTAACTTAAAGTCAACCGATTGCAAATAGTAACCACATCTACGAAATGCCTTCACAGAAAAATCTAGGTTAGTGTTTAATTAAATAACTGGAGATGATACCCTAGCCAGGTTGACACATTAAACTAACATCACAATTTTTAAACACAAAATTTCCTATGTTTTATCCACTAATCTACATGCCTGCAAATATAGCAATCGTCTGTGTTGATGTAAACCTAGATTTCCATAAATATGTATCTACAAGTTAGTAAAAGCTCTATTGAGCAGAAGCGTAAGTGAACAAAAGTTAGCTGGCATTAAATAGTCATGTTTTCTGAATGAGGACTGGGCAAATTACTCTATTATGATGAATTTAACATATTCAATACAGATTATTACAGGGGCACCTGGGTGGCTTCTTCGGTGAAGCATCAAACTCTTGATCTCAACTCAGGTCTTGATCTCTGGGTCGTGAGTCGAAGCCCCATGTTGGGCTCCATGCTGGGTGTGGACCCAACTAAAATATATATATATATGTATATATATTATGTATATTATATATATATATATATATATATATATATATATATATATATATAAAGTAGAATAACATGTCCTTATTAACCTAGGTGGAGAAAAGAAACAGTGCTTGAGAATGTTTCAAAATATCCACATGTAAATTAAAAAGAGAAAGAAAGAAAATGAAAGGAAAACAAATATCTCTACAATAACCTGTCTTTTTAAAATCCAAATCCATGTATTAAGTGGCTAATGATAATTTGTTACGCTAAGCATTGTGGATGACACAAAAATAACTCTTTATGTAATACTTGCTTTGTAACAATGACATACTTATGAAGGAGAAAGAGGTCAAGAACGTGTGGTAAGAGTTCATTTGTTGGTTTGTGTATGTGTGGGCATCTTGAAGAAAAGGGAGAATAATGTGTTCCCATAGAATGCCAGTTACTGGGAAACAGGGCAAGCAAGAGAGATACCAATCTTTTCTTCGTGGAGTTTACTATCTAAAAGGAAGTATAGTATGACTAAAAGTAATCCACTCCAGCCATATTTACCTTCTCTGCTTCTCTCAACTTGTCAAACTCTTTCCCCTAACAGTATATTTTAACAACGTATTCCTTTGCCCAGAAATGTCTCCCATCTCAGTTGTCTGCCTATCTGTCAGATTTCAGCTTAAATATTATTTCCTCAAAGAAGTTTTCCCTGACCTCCCTTGACAAGGCTTAAGTCTCTTAAAATAGACACTTTAGCACTATTATTTCCTCTTTTAGTTCTTGTCATTGTTTTAGATTTCCATTTGTTTGTTGAATATTTGATTAGTGCTTACCAACTAGAAAGGAAACTATAAAATTAGTGAAAATATCTGCTTTATTTATCGTGTCCTTACCTCATACATAACTCAGTGCTGACACATTGTAAGTATATCTTCAAAAAATATTTGTTGAGTGAAGTGACCGCTATATCCCATCCAATAGCAATAGGTTCTTAAATGATTAAGTAAATCCAAGTGTATCTTAGTTGAGTAAGATTACTTTGTGAAAGAAGTGTATATTTGGTGACCTGGATATTATCCATGTTGCTTTCCATTCAGTTATCTGAAGAGTAGCAAATACGTATACCATAATTTTCTGAAAGTTTGGGGTGCAAAAATTATGTCAATGGAGTTGCTTATAAATAAATGCATGGTTAGCTAAAAGGAAAAGTTGGAAATATTTGATTTCTAAATTGGCTTTCTCATACATTCCTCTCATTCTTTCCCCTCTTTCTCCTGTCTAACCTGTGGCCATTTGACTCTCCTTAGCACCTCAGAGGTTTCTCATAGAAATAAAGAATAGGACAAAAATATACTTGGTCAACTTATCTACGATCAAAAAGTTCTCTTAGTATTGGGCATAAGATAAAACTACATTCTTTTTCAGTAATACCTTATTCATTCTGACCATGTCAAGGTAATTTTTGATCTATCCCAATAGGCTAGAGAGATTCTTAGCTGTAAATTAACTATGAAAAATATCATTGTGAGTAAGTTTAGAGCAGGAAAGCCCTATCTTTATTCAGTCACTTCAAAATCTTTATTTGTGAGGGGTTAAGATGATGCTGTTTGCAAGAGTATTTTAGGCACTTATTAAAATAGGTTAAAAATTAAAAAATTAAATAAGATAGGTTAAAAATTATGTTGCCTAGTAATTTTTTTAAATCAGTGTTTTCACTGTGTGCTTGAACCATTTCCTTAAAATATATTCAATAACATATTGTTTACTACTTTACACAAAATCTGAAGGATTTCAGATGATTGCATTTTCTTTTTAAAAAATTATTATTTTTGCAGTTATTTATTTTTGCTCTCTCTGAACAGTTTTTGTTTTTGTTTGTTTGTTTGTTTTTGTTTTTGTTTTTGTTTTTTCGATGTTTATTTACCAGGAAGGCGGAGGGGCAGAGAGAATGGGACAGGGAATCCCAAGCACAATCGGCACTGTCAGTGCAGAGCCCGGTGCAGGCCTGATTCCGTGTACCATGCAATCATGACCTAAGCCAAAACCAAGAGTCAGAAGCCTAAGTGACTGAGCCACCCAGGCATCCCTCTATGGACAGTTTAAAGCTGTGATGAAAATAAGTGGATAATTTTTTGTTTTGTTTTGCTGTATATATAGATTTAAATTGTTGTTTACTGTAGCACTGTAGTTGGTGCACTGGGATGCAAGAAGACCTGTCTCAGGATTCCCAAACAGACCAGGTTTGACTGACAAAAATCCAAAGGGAGAGAAAAGAGTGATGGTGAAATAAGAAAGGGATTTATTTCAGAGAGACTAACGCCAGGAAGACAGTGGACTAGTATTTCAAAACTGCCCCCAAAGTGCTGAAAACACAGACTTATTTAAGGAAAGAGTGGGTGGGACAAAGTTGGATGGGTAGGAGCAGGTAGGCCATGAGATCAAATTGGTCATCATCTTGGAGTCACTCCTCAGCAGGTCTCGCTGGCTCAGGATGATCCTTATTGCTTGAGGGCCTAGTTTTGGTTCCCATCAGGGAATGCTTTATTTTACCCTCATGGTCTTCCACAGGAGCCAAGAAACAAAGTGGAAAGTAGAAAGTTTGAGGTCAAAATGGAGGCATGAAAATCCCTCTTTCACCATCAAGGTTATGTCTCATAAGGAAACATTTGATATAGAAGAATCTTTGAAATACTCCCAAGAATTCATGCCAATATAATCTCACCTTATAAGATTCTCCTAGAACTATTTCCCTGAGATGAATTCTAAAATGGAATTTTCCCTTCCATGAGTGGACACAGGAATAAATGTAAAAAATAGGGTCGCCCGGGTGGCTCAGTCGGTTGAGCGCCCGACTTCGGCTCGGGTCATGATCTGGCGATCTCTGAGTTCGAACCCCACGTCCGGCTCTGTGCTGACAACTCGGAGCCTGGAGCCTGCTTCACATTCTGTGTCTCCCTCTCTCTCTGTCCCTCCCCTGCTCACACTCTGTCTCTATGTCTCAAAAATAAATATTAAAAAAAAAATTAATTAAATAAATAAATAAATACAAACTTATTTTTCTTGGTGTACTTAATTGCCATACCCTTGAAATAGATATACAGAGGGATCTTTATTACCTTGCTGTTTGCTTATTGACTTCACTATTTTGCACTTCAGGAAATTATTTTACTAATTTTTTTCATGACAAGTCTGTCTGGACAATCTCTGGCTTAAACTCCTGCCCACTGCATTCTCTAAACCATTTCCATGCAGAAAATTAGGTCATTAGGAAAGGAGGAGTTACTGTTTGATTGATTTTCTCCTCGGGCATACAGACTATCAAACTATAAATTATTTTTCTCAGAATATAAGGAGAAAACAATATTCTGTTTGGTGTAGCTGGGAAGTATCAACTCAAAGCAATCATTATCTTTCACCTTTATGGCACCTGTATTTTCATGAAGCCACACCTTTGTGTTAGCATGCACTTAGCCTAGAATAGGTGACACAGTAGAACCATCATCACTTTGGCAACAAAAATAACATAATTACGGTGACTACTTTTTAAGCACTTAGAACATGTCAAGCACTTGTAAAATGCTTTGCATTAATCATCTCACGGTAATCATTTCTGGAAAGGTCTCTTACCCTCCTTTTACAGATTCAGAAAGTGAGGATTGTTGAAAGAAGTCAGTTGCCTGTGATGGATAGTAGAGTGGGATTCAAATCCAAGTTTATCTGCTTCCAAAGCCATATTAAATCTTAACCATTATGCTTTGCCCAGAGAGGCTGATTTCATATAGTAATTACCTGACCTCAAGCTAAGATCAGGGAATAAAACCGATACTCTTTCACCATGGAAAGTAGGGGAAAAAATTCAGAACTTGGGTACTCCTGAGAAATGTGGGCCCAATTAGGACGCAGCAGTCAGCTTTTCTGAGCAGCCTGGGAACACAAGAAGCAATTTCACCTCTGTGCCAATTGTGCCTTGCAATTAATTATTTCTGAATCTTTAAATGCTACTTTTAAACAGCAATGTTACAGATATACTAGGTTTTCTAATTTGTGAAATTGTTTTTATGTTGTAATTCATCGGATTCCCCTTGCTCATTTGTGGTTAAGTCCATATGTGTGACATACTTGAAATAGAAGTGCATCATAATCTTATCAAAACACCCAGTTTGGCATTTCAGGACTGCATGTCACTGAAGACTAAGTCATTGCAGCCTTCAGGCAGCTTGGGCTGAATAACTTTGTTTCTGTTAAATACAAATCAACATTCCAGTTATTCATTGTTGAACTAAATATTCTCAATTAAGATTTATTGCTCAGTCTTGGATACATTAAGTGCTTAGAGCAGTTTGCATAACAGAGGATTTTAATTTACTACTTAGAGCCATTTCCGTGTTTAAAATGTTTACATATTATGAATTTTATCCCTTAAGCCTCATATAAAGCAACTCGGCTTGTCAATCAGCATTATCCTTCATGGCTTATTCTTAAGAATCTAGCGAACTATATATTTTATTTTCTTGATATTTTCCCTTCATTTTCAATGTAATCCCAACCAAAAGTCGTGTGTTTACTCAACCCTAAAGTACACCTTTTTGAAACCTTTTTTTTAATTATTATTTAGCATTCCAATCTATATGCTGTATAATGTGAATTTTGAAATATATTCATGGATAACATTCATAAGCATTTTTTATCACATCAGAAGAATTCAAGGGATCTCACTTTTAAAAAATAAGGTTAAAACAAATTTTTGTATAGTTAGGCGGCTCAGTTGGTTAAGCATCAGACTTTGGCTCAGGTCATGATCTCGCAGTCGGTGAGTTTGAGCCCTGCGTGGGACTCTGTGCTGGCAGCTTAGAGCCTGGAGCCTGCTTCAGATTCTGTGTCTCCTTCTCTCGCTGTTCCTACCTCGCTCATACTCTTTCTTTCTCTCTCAAAAATAAACATTAAAAAAAATTTAAAAACCAAATTTCCGTATATATATTTTTTGCTTGATATAATGCATTTACATTATTTAAATATACTCAGTACCCTCACTTTTATTATGCATGAAACATAATATAATCTCATAAAATGCTTACACAAGAGGACAGAGGAACTAACAACTGAATATTAAAAGTGTAGATTAATATACACACAAATAATTTAAATTTATATTTTTTTCATCTGATTATTTGTTTACTCATTCTTTCAAATGATATTAAGTATAAAAAAAGGTTTGTTAAAAAAAGTTTATGAAGTATATAGTAGGTGCCAAACCCTGAAAATAAAACTTGGGATACATTAGCAAGAAGGTCAGAGTCCAGTGAAGTAGAAAGACAGAAGTAATTACAAACCATTTGATGCAGTGTCATTCCTGGATACTATTTCCAGACACCATAAAGGTAAGTAGACACTATGAAAATAGAGGAAACAGTTAATTTTGTATGAGGAAGAAAAACGAGAAAAGTGTAGTACCCAAATTGGTAATATTTGAAATTTCAACTGATCTTGTAGGAAAAATATACTTTTGTTTTTAAGGAAATGACAAAGGATAAGGGACTTATTTCATTTTTAGTACAAAGGAAAAATAAACATAAAAGGCACAAATATGTAATATAGCTAAAAAACACTGAATTTTTCGGTGTATCTAAAGAAAATATCTAACGCAAGGGAATATTTAGGATTCTATTGACAGTGAATGTAATTTAAAAATATTCAAATGACACAATCCAGTGCTTTTAAAAATATTTTGTTCTATTTTACCTATCAAGCTATAAAATATAGTTGTGGTGAATTATAAAACTATAGGTATTAAAGCTTTAAAATGTTCTTTTAGAACAAAACACTTCTCAGGACATAGCCTGTCGCTGAGTCTGATCTTGCTTCCACTTTTTGCAGGTGTTTTTTTCACAAGGCGCATAATTGTTGCTGATCCTCAAGAGCTTGAAATATAGGATAAATTGTCCAAGATAAAAAGATTAATGTGAGGGAGGATGGGGGAGTTGCTGAAATCTTAGATCTATGTGATAAGCAACAAAGAACTAATTAATGTAATTCCGTAACTTTATTTGTTGTCAGTGACTTCTGGAAGCAGAGTGAATGGAGAGGGATGATTTCAAGAAAGAATTTAGATCCAGTTAAGATACTGGCAGTATAGACATGTGCAATGGAGGAAGAAAATAAACTTTTTTCTTACCTCTCTCTGCTTAGGGACCTAGAAATTAGATTGGCACAATGAGGAACTACCGTGAGAAAAAGAGTTTATTAACCAGAGTAGCGCACACGCGTGCAGAAGCCTCACTGATCAGGAGCTCAAAGGAGCGGTTAGAAGTTGAGCTTATCCAGCATCTGAACAAACAACAGCAAATGTGTAGCATAACAACAAAGGAAAAGGGATTTAGACTTGCAAGGGAGGCAAATTGTAGGAAGGTAAACATCTGAGGGACACTAAAAGAAGAAAAAGATTGTCTTAGTAAGGCTTGTTTTGTAGACTCCTCTCAGTGCCATCCCTGGGCTGGTAAAAGTCTGGACTAGTCTCTGGTGATTAAGAGGCTAAGACTGCTTTTACATTTTGTCTGCTGTTTCTCAGTTGTCTTCAAGTCAAAGGAATTCTTGGGGCGCCTGAGTAGCTCAGTTGGTTAGGTGTGCAACTTCAGCTCAGGTCTTGATCTAGTGGTTCCTGAGTTCAAGCCCTGGATCTGGGCTCTGTGCTAGCAGCTCAGAGCCTGGAGCCTGCTTTGGATTCTGTGTCTCCCTCTCTCTGCCCCTCCCTTGCTTGCACTCTGTCTCTCTCTCTCCCTCAGAAATAAATAATGAACATTTAAAAAAACACAAAAAACAAAACAAAGTAATCCTTAAGCCAAAGTGGTGTATTTTGGAGTGGTATATTTCAATCCCTTACATACTCAACTTTTTGTTGAATAATATCGAACAAATATTGAACATTTGTTACAAAATGTTTTTTTAATTAAATTTTTTGTCGAGATAATTTTAGATTCACATGAATTTATAAAAATATAATACAGAGAGTTTCCACATATACTTTGTCCAATTTTCCCCTGTTGGAACATTATATACAACTATAATACAATATTACAACCCAGATACTGAGCTTAATGCAATCCATTAATATGGATCAGACTTCATGTTTTACTTGTATTTGTTTGTGTATTTAATTTTAGATCAAATTTTATCACATATGTAGGTTCCTATCTCCAACACCACCGTCAATATACTGAATAAAATGAATCAGATTCTGTAGATAAGTGGAAAAACTAAAAATAAAAAAAAAGCTAAAAAATTCCAACACCACAATGGTCCTACATATTGCCTTTTTATAACCACACCTACTTTTTCCTGCCTACCATGCCCCCTTCCCTTTTCTCCATACACCATCAGTCTTCCATTTCTAAAATGTTCTGTTTTTAAAATGTTACATGAATACAATCATACAGTATATAACCTGTTGGATTGGTTGTTTTCCACTCAGCATTTCTCCCTGGAGAGTCATTGAAATTGCATGTATCAATACTTTCCTTATTTTTATTGCTGAGTGGTATGCCACAATATATAAATACCACAGCTGACTTAAGCATTCTCCTATTCAAGGAGAAGGGATGATTCGAATTTTGACTACTACAAGTAACGCTGCCATAAACATTCATGTACAAGTTTTCGTGTGAACACAGGTTTTTATTTCTCTGGAATAAATTCCCAGGAGTCCATTTGCTGGGTCCAATGGAAATAGTATACTTAGTTTTATAAGAAACTGCCCAGCTGTTTTCCAGAGTGACTGTACTGTTTTTCATTCCCACCAACAATATATTAGTGATCCAGTTTTTCTCTGTATCCTTTTCAGCATTTAGTGTTGTCACTATTTTTATTGTCTCCATTCTTACAGGTGTGTAGTGCTCTATCATTGTCATTTTAATTTGTATTTTTTTTTATGTCGACCATCCTTTTCATGTCGACCATCCTTTTCATGTGCTTGTCATCTGTATGTGTTCTAATGTGAGATGTCTGTTCACTTCCATTTTTCATTTGTTATTTGGATTTTTTTAACTGTTGAGTTTTGAGTGTAGTTTTGTTGATACTAGTCTTTTTTTCATTTGTTGTGTGTTTTCAGTAGCCAGTTTCTACAACTATCACAATCCCAGAAGCAGAATCCTATCATCTGATATGTGGATTGCAAATATTTTCTCCCAAACTGCAGCATGTGTTTTATTGGTCTTCACAGAACAAACATTTCTAATTTCGATATACCTGCATAATTGAGAGAATACTGCAATTATGAATGAAGTGTACAATCCCAGTATTTCTCACATTAAATCATCTCAAAATTATCAGTTGTGGGGATTACCAAAGAAATGGTTGCAAATTTTAGAGTAAGATTTTAGCTTGAAAAGGAGATACAAAATGTGCACTACTAATAAATAGCTAGCATTTATTGAGTGTTTTCTATGTGCCGGACACTATATTATTATTATTACAACTTCCCAGTGGTGAAGTAAGGGTGTAGCCAGGTGAGGGCTGACTAGTCTTTTGTGAGACGAACCCAGAGATGAATAGAAAAAGTGATTGAAAGGTATAAATACTTACATTTAGCTCAGAGTGAAGCAGGACTGGAGAACAAAGTGTACTTGGGTTTCCTCAGCTTATTTATTCTAGGACTTACAAAATCTAAGCATTCTTAAGAGGGATAAAGTGTTTTCTGAGATAGCCTAACAGTGAATAGCCAATTAATCCCCATTCTCCTTCCCCTCGGAACAACTATGCTCCTTTGGAGCTAAAATTTCAATGTTTCAGAAACAGTTTTGCCCCCCAGAAAAATCCTGCCTCTTCTTGGTTAACTATGAAAGGATCTCCATTTTGGAGTATCCACAATATTATAATTCTTCTACAGGTATAATAGGGATACAATTTTATGATATTTCTTCATTTGTTGTATATTGTCAATATTATAACTCTCACAGTCCTAGATGCAGAAGGAGTGTGGATTCTATTGTCTGAAGATATTGCTACAGGAGAATATTTAGAATATATCAATGTTATTTTTTATACATGTCTAGAGTATTTAATCATCTGTGTTTTAATATCCATAGTATGTGTTCTTCCCATGTGTACCTTTAATGTTCCTCTGTCTCCAAAGATCTCCTCATAATACACTTTCCAGCAATATTTTAAAGGCCTCATTAAACCTATTAAGTATTCAATTTTGAAGGGTTATAAAAATAGCCATTATTTTTTTAACTTAGAGGGAGAGAGGCAGTGAGAAAGGGTGAGAGAGAACCCCAAGCAGGCTCCATGATGTCAGCAGAGAGCCTGATGCGGGAATGGATTTCACTAACCACGTGATCATGGCCTGAGCTGAAGTCAAGAGTCAGATGCTTAACTGACTGAGCCACCCAGGCACCCCCAAAAAGGCAATTTTTAAAAGGAACTTCTTAATGCTAAAATCAACTGAAAAGATTTTTTAAAAAATACTGATTTCTGGGACCAACTCACCCAATTAAATTAAAATTTCTGGGAAGCCAAGGTAGCAGTATTTTTCCAAATAATTGTAATGCATAGCCAGGGGATGAAAAATTTGAAATGAAATTTAATAAGTGGTGGAAAAATATTAGAAAAATTCCATCTCTAGAAAGTCTTCATTTTTAAAATTCCTTATTCTATAAATTTGCATTTTTGTTTTAATTCCATATTGCATAGTACATTGACTTAATTTGAGTCATTTACAAAATTAATGAGACATGTAAAGTAAACTTTCCAGTCTTAATTGTAACAAAACTTAATGAGCTTAATATTTTTAATAATTATGGAAAATAATTAGGTAATATTTTTTTAATATTATATAGTTATTTCTTATATCAATATATTTCTATTAGAGTAATTACATAATTTTGGTAAATTACATTATCTCAATTAAAAAATAAGCTAAGCTATTTAAATCAAAATGTTGAAATCATATATTAAGGGTAATCTTCGGCTTCAAATAAAGAGGCCAGAATGAAAGCATATGAATTAACTCTGCACATCTACAATAAGAGGAAAGATAGGTAAAAAAGGTAGATTTTTCTTTTCTTAAAGGTTTTTCAGTTTAAATGATGACTTTTCTTCCTTTGATATACCTTATTAATATTGAATCTAGGTTTCCTCTTTTGATTACTAGATACAAATGATTTTAAAAATAATTATATCTTTCAGAAATAAGTCTATTTAATAGTGGTATATTCTTCAGAAAGATCCGGCAGTTCTTTTGAAGATTTCTTAATCTCAGTCACCCATTCTGGCACCTTCTAGTGCAAACACAATCATATTTCTTGGCTTAGGTTTCAGGATACTTTTATAAACATGCTCATATTTGATCTGTTTTCTCATGGCTATTGATTTAGCATTCCAAAATCCCTGAGTAGTTTCAACTGCATCAAAACACTATCAGTTTACTGCTCAGTGATTCATCTTTTGAAATACTGCAGAAGAGACTTGATTCAGAACTTATTCCAATAAGTTGACACCAATTAATTCTTCAATGTTATTAAGACCTAAATGTGTGATAATAACAAAATAAAAAATCTTATTCTGTGAAACCATTTACATTAAATACTTTATAAATATAGATTTCCAATATATATATATAAATTTAAAACATAAGTCACCAATTTATTGAATTTATAATATGATTTTTTAAATATTCCAATTCCATTTTATAAGTCTGGGAATAAACATACTCAAGAACATTTAGAGGTTAAGTTAATACATTTAACAGAAGACAAGATACATGTAGGTGGCTAGGTGATGTGTCACATGAATATGGTTAATAGGAACTTAATTATTTTTTCTTGTGAATCTTAAAATGCTTAATCCTAAACTATTCCATCTTAATGTTGATGTGAAAACCTAAGCCATACCAGGTGGCCTATTAAATCACTGCCTATCTTCCCTGTTGCCATAGCATCCAGGTATAAGTAGTGTATTAAAAACTTTTGTAGAAATAATTCAACTTTACTAGGCAAAACTTCCAGAAGACAACTTATAATTTTTACAATGGAATTAATTAAATAAACCATTCATTCATTCAATGTTTATAAATGTTCTTCTCTTCTCTATGTATTATGCTAGGTATCGAAGATCAAAACTCACTACCACTCAGCTTCTTTTCTTTGGACATTCAAACTCCATAAACAAAGATGTTGAGTAGTAAACTCTGGGGAACTCTGACCCCAACACTGTAACTTTCCTGCTCTGTATAATAATTACTTTACACAGCATAAGAGTCTAGAAATTTCTGGGTGTTGGGTGGTTGAGAAAGTTCTGACATTGTGATTTAATTTGGAGTTGGACACATTCGGTACTAATGCACCGTTTCTTTCAAAAATAAGGTGTTGAGGAAACTTAGATAAATCCAGTCTCTTAAGTAAGTCCAGACAAGAATACTGTGTTTAAAAATCAACATGAAGAAAAATTAATAGATTAGTCTGTTGAAGCCAGGAGTGAAGTTAGTAGTGTAAATCCAATTCCTTTACAATTGCTGCAGATTGGTCACAAATATGATTCTTCAGGTTCTTTGCAGCCAAAGCAAAGAGAGAAATATGATCAGTTACAATTTTATATTTTCCGTGATAGCTTTTTCTGGCACTGAGCCCTGAAAGAAATTTCTCCCATGGGTCTTTGTATAAAGAGGTCACTATGTGGTATATTATTTCAGACACTGTATCCTGGGAAGTGCAGCGGTGGTTTTCCTATGGCTACTTGTAGAGCATCCTTCATTTAAATCAAGGGCACAAAGCCAGAGCTCAGCTCAGCAGCAGATTAAATGAGAGACAGAAATCCAATGATCTAAAAAAGTGGATGGCTCTTTGATGGTTTACCTTGATTGAGAGATAAAATATGGAAGAAGGAATTCTTCATAAATGTGTTTATTCAGTTCTTGATGAACATTTGACAACAAGATGTTTGGAGTTATATTTTGTACCATAAATCTCTAGTAAGATATCTTTTCTTGCTGATTAAAGATAGAATGATGTGATTTAGATAGCCAACTAAGCAGAAGGTAAAATAGAACATATCTGAACATTAAGTTGTCTAAACCAGGAGTTTTACTAGAAAAAAATGCACAGAGGTGACTCAGGAAGTACCTACAGAATATCCAAAATTTCTCTCATAAAAAAGTATATGCTGAATCAATTTCAAATTGAAAGTATTATACCAAAGAATATGACTGGGATAGTTTTTATCTGATTATTTTCCAAAGTATTTAAAGCCAGTCATCCACAGTAGCCCTCAAAGGAAGAAAAAAATATGAAAACTTCATCCCTGAAATGTCTAATTTTGTTTATTAGATTTGTTCTGAACCTTTCAGACTTCCATTTAGTAAAACATACCAGTAAGTCAATAAATAATGGATATATTATATAGATTTGTAATATTATTTCTACTTGATTGAAATTGGTCTGACAAATCATTTCTACCCTCTGGTTTGGGACTATTTGGAGCTGGGATTCAATGCACTAGAACTCATGTGATTTTCTCCAAATGTCTCCTTTCCGTTTTTTTTTTTTTTGTTTTTTTTTTAAATAGGGAAGGGATTTTTTTGTGTGTATGTGTGTGTGTGTGTGTGTGTTGTGTGTGTAGTTTGTTCCCTTTATTCTCTGAAAAAGATTCCAGAAACAATTAATCATACTGTATGCCTGAGTATATGCCCAACTAATTTCCACAAGTAGTTGGGGTCTTAGAAGACCAACATGGAGCAATAGAGTTATCGTTATAACATGGACCCTGAGCCTACTCGGTGCATGCCAGTAATTATGTAGATATGTACTGAGAACCCTTGGCAATCAAAATATGCATATCCTGAGGTCTTTGAAAACCATGAATACTACTATAACATATGGAATTGTCCATAAAATGCAATAAAGCTAACCTATTTTGATTCATTGTGATGTGGGAATAATGATCTTAAGCCATTGGCTCGGTTTCCTTACTAGATGGTCTATTTCCCCATGAAAGACTCTAAATTAGCCCAACTCAATTCCGTGCTTCAGCGACATTATTATTTTTTGAAATTCTTCTACTTTTGTTTCACTTGAAAGAGTTGAAACCAACAATTTGAATCTGTAACTGCCTAAGGTAAATTTTACTGAAAGTAGAGGGGGAATTAAAAATTTCATCAATGATATTAGTTTCCTGAAATAGTATTATGTGTTAACATTTTCTGAGGCAAAGTCGTGTAATAAAGACAACAAGCACTCAGTTTGGAAACAGAAACTTTCTTAAAATATCTGTAATGTACTCTTACTATCTATGGACTCCTATAGATTTCTTAACTATTGGTAGTATCATTTTTCTTATTCATGAGATGAGACAGTCATTGCTTTCACTGTCATAAGATTGTTGCAGTAATCAACAGAGATAACTATAAGTGCATATAACAATATATTGTTTCACAGATAGTTAAAACAGTATATTTCCCTATTAGTGAGATTTTATATTTAAAGACAAAAATCTAAGCTTTCAACTTATCCCCCCCCCCACCTCAAATATAGTGCTAGGTGAACTTTCCTATTTAAGTGGCTACTGTTATGTTTAAGTCGTATAATTTAATTACAGGTCTATCAATAGACTATGTGGAAAACAAGCTTTATTGGATCAGTTCGGGAAATGGAACCATAAATAGATGCAACCTGGATGGTGGTAATTTAGAAGTAATAGAGTCAATGAAAGAAGAATTAACAAAAGCTACAGCCCTAACCATCATGGGTAAGTGCAATGGTTTTATAGCTAGGATGTTTGTATTGATTGGGGGTTGATTAATTATGACCTGTTAAAAGCTGAGAAAAGTTACTGCTCCATTAACACCAGAAGCACTTCAAATTACACATCTCTGTGAGAGTTTTTGTTTTGTTTTGTTTCTTTTTCTAACCTTGCAACAGACTTGTAAGATTATCCAGATCAGGACTTTGTGCTGTTAGCAGTACAACTTTACCACTATTGTTTCCGGGCTGTAACTTGTATTATTTTACATTATTTTCTTTGTTCTCACGCATGGTCTAAAGTATAACCGACTTGTATATTTGTCATAATAAAGTCAAATTTGGCTTATCTCTGCTTATAAAGGATAGCTTGATCCACACAGATAATTCAAAAAAGAAGGCCACAGAGCCCATTGACCGAAGATTGAAATTATTCTCCTGCAAATAATTCTTTCTTATTTTTAGGGATGAGTAGAGATCTTACAGGTTTGAGCCTCGTTTCCATTCTTTTTGGTTCAGCCCTTGGGAAAAAAGATGCTAGACTAGTGAAGACAATTAGGAAGCTAACAGGGAGGTAGGGCTTTCACTGAACAAATAATCAACTTCTATGATACTGATACTGGAAGCTGGTTCTTGAAATGTGAACTTTAATTAAATAACAGTTCAAATTTTTTAAAAGGGTAAGAGTAGATACCATGAAAAAACAGTACTTTTTGGGGAGAATGGGTGTGCCTTTACTTCGTGAATGGATGACTCTAAACTGAAGTTCAGAGTAGGTCAGCAGTATGAGGATTAGATATTCCACAGAGACTCTTAGTACTTATGTTTCGTTAAAGAAAGTTAGAAAACTGATCTCATATTTGCAATTATAAATATGATGTATTCAGGATAACATATATACATATACACACACACATAAACATATAGTGTAAGTATATATATGCATATATATGTGTGTATATATATTCATGTATACATGTATGAAAAGCCATTTGGAACATATATAAAATATTATTTATATAGGTAATAAATTAGGTATTTTAAATAAATATCCTGTGATCTTCACCTCTTTTATCCTTTCCCAGCTTGAATGTTAATTATTTTTGGTTTTATTTTCACTAATGACTGTTGATGAGTATATAAAGTTTAAAAGTACATACTTGTTCATTGAGAAAGATATGAAAATTTATTCTCTACCAAAAAAGTGTTTTTACCACCTTGACCTCAATTAGATATAAAATATCTTAATGAAAGTAAATAAGGTGTAGGTTTGCAAATTATTATTTAAAACAGGATGAGAGTCAGCTGGAAAAAAAAAAGTATTTTAAATTCAGTTCAGTTCAACATGTGTTTAGAATCTTTTAGTACAGACAGTGTACTTGTCTCTGAAATACAAATATAAACATGGACACTCTTCTCAAACAAAACAAAACATACATTTTTGTGAGGGAGAGAGAGAAAAGAGGATTGTTTCAACTAATCATTAATCACAAAGAATGATTTCAGTTTCAGTAGCTGGGAAATGCAGATGATAAATATATCTGCCTTTATCACAAAGTTGTGAGAATCACATGGAAAGGTATGTGAATACACTTTTGGAAAAGTAGAATTTGATACAAACTTCAAAGGTAGAATCTGGCATTGCTTAATTTGATCTTTAACACACTCCTTAATTTTACCTCCTTGGGCGTTGGCAGATATCTGACATAGTTGGAATCAGATATTTAGTAGCTTTCTTTTGCTGTAGTTTTATTCCTAAATTGTTGTCTTCGTGTTATCATTGTCACCATTTTTTTTCTAATTGTTTCTTAGAACTAGTGTTTCTTTTTATTTATTTATTTTTTAATGTTTATTTATTTTTGAGAGAGAGAGAGAGCGTGAGCAGAGGAGGGGCAGAGAAAGAGGGGAACACAGAATCTGAAGCAGGCTTCAGTCTCCAAGCTGGCAACACAAAGCCCAATGCGGGGCTCAGACCCACAAGTGGTGAGATCATGACCTGAGCTGAAGTTGGATACTTAACAGACTGAGTCACCCAGGCACCCCAGTGTTTCTTTTTAAAAGAGTTTTTCACCAGAGAAGGAATTGAAACTTGTAAAAAATTATCTTATTTTTAACAATTTGCCAATTTTCTTTCTAGCCTTTGGACAGTTCTTGTACTGTTTATAGAACATGATGTTGCCATTCTTTTGTTGCATGTGTTCAGAAGTTACAGACACACACACATACACATGCACACACACACACACACACACGGATTATACCTAACAAGTAGGTTTTTTTTAAGCAGAAATTTGTTTATAATTTTCTTATAAAACAATAAGGAAATGAGGTTACTTTATGTTACTCAGCTTTGCCAAATTAATAAGAAAATTTTGTTTTATGTACATTTGTACATATTTTAAACCACCTGAGTAAAAATAGCATAGTTTAAATTCTGCAGCATTCCCCAAATCACCAC
Organism: Paguma larvata; assembly: GCA_030068075.1. Lineage (NCBI taxonomy): Eukaryota > Metazoa > Chordata > Mammalia > Carnivora > Viverridae > Paguma > Paguma larvata. The sequence continues at coordinate 9,420 of JAINVK010000042.1, read as the reverse complement.
CCACACTATGTTTTTAAAAATTGAATTCCAATATACCTTATGAAATCAACCCTAATTAGCAAATAATATAGCCAAGGAACACAATAAATTAGAGGAAAAATGTTAAATATATTATAACATTTCAAAGAACATTGTTGGCTTCTTAGTGAATATATATATATGTACATATATATATATATATACACACACACTATAAAAATCATTGTCTGAATATATATATACTATATATATATGTATATATATAGTATATATATATGTGTATATATATATATACATATATATATATATATAGTATACAAATCATTGCCCTGTAGAAAAATGGAAATCTTTATAAAAGTCTCTTTCTGCTAACATGATTGGTACCCACCGTGCTGTTAGAAAATGAATACTAAACTTACAGAACTTAACGCTATGAATAAAGTCTCAAAAATGGAGCAGTAGGCTCTTGGGGCAAAAGAAAATAAGGTTTTGTTTCTTGATAGAATAGACGAGAGAAAGTTCTGGGGAAATCATAAAGCCTACGTTGTGTTGTGTCAGCACTGTGACACTGGTATGATGACAGAACTGCATGGGAACCCAACCTTGCATAAATTAAAATTCTTTTAAAGGTGAATGGCCATGTATGTACACCATAATTTCATTAAATCTTAAAGAGAAAAATAAATATAACTAAAAATATCACTGCCTCTGTGGTCAACCATGTATTTGATGGATATGTCAAAATACATCTTTAGTTTGGAGGTTTAAAACTTAAAGGACAAGATCTTAGAGAAGGAGCCTAGGAACCTCTATTTTGCAAAGTTCCCTAGTTTGGCTCTGAAATTACCCTGCTGCTCAGATTCCCCCTTCTTTGAGAACTTTTCTCTTTCTCTTTGGGGAAGGAATAAAGGGTGATGACCTGTTTCCTGCTGAGGCTGAGTATTATAGTCATATAAAAAAAGCAATATAAAAATAAAACAGAAGAGCTTTACAACTTACTATCCAGGGGATTACTGATGATTATAGCTACAAATGTTTAAGAAGATATTTGTCTACAGTAATACTGAAATTACACATCTGGAAAACAAGAAAATAATTGTGCAACGAAGCTACCAGTTATATACCAGCATATACCAACCCCTCAGACATACTACCTAAGCGATGGATGATAAGTAACTGAAAGTTTGTGCTTTATCTAAATTTAGAAGTGGTTTTCCTGAAATCGAATGAAAAATCTCTTTAGACACTTCTAATATTTTTTTTTCAAACATCAAAGATTGTAGATTTCAACTACTTAGAGTTCCCCATTTTACTTGGAATACTATATACAAAATAAACTGAAGAGAGTTTTGAAATATCAAAAACAGGTAAAGGAGAAGGTGTTTAATAACACCTACATTAAAATAAAGCAATTGTTTGGTGATTGAACCAAGTCCAAGACCTCAAGACCAAGATTTCTATATCCAAGTTTCACTTCTCGTAAGAGGTAGAGCTTAACATCCTTCCCCTGAGTCCTTCCTGGACCTAGTGACTTGTTTCTCATGAATAAAATAAGACAAATGTGATGGTGTGTAACTTCAGAGATGAAGTCACAAAAGACATGAGCCTTCTTCCTCGTCCTTCCTTGCTTGGATGATTAGCTCAGGGGAAAGCCAGATGACATGTCACCAAGTCATCCACCCAGCCCAGTGGGAAAGTCCGCACAGCAAGGGACTGAGACATTCAACCAACAGCCATGCGAGTCAGTCATTTTGAAAGTAGAACCTTCATTCAGCTCAATCAAGCTTTCACATGATTATAGCCCAAGCCAATGTGCTACACCAACCTCAAGAAGAGACACTAAATCAGAACCACTCACATACCTTCTCCCAAGTTTCTGACCCACAAACACTGTGCGACAACCTAAATATTTATCATTTTAAGATACTAAGTTTTGGGAGTATGTATTACAATAGCAAAAGATAAGTAATCTGTATGTCTTTCCATTCGCAGAACTCTTTCATAAACAGATTTATAAAATGAAATAGTAGAGTCAGAATAATTGTGAGTAGTAAAGAATGTCAGGTATAATAAAACATAATGTCATTTGTACAATGACTATTCAGATGAGGACTCTTAACACATTTTGCCATGAACTAAGTATCTGTGTTCCCACAAATTCATATGTTGAAGCTCTAATGTGATGGTATTAGGAAGTGGGGACTTTGAGAGGTAATTAGGTCTTGATGATGGAGTCTCCATGAGATTGGTGTTCTTCTAAGAAGAAATCAGAGAGCTAACCTTTATCTCAGCCATATAAGGACATAGCAAGGAAGTACTGGCTAGCACATTGATCTTGGGCTTCTAGCATCCAGAACTGTAAGAAATATATTTATGTGGTTTGTGCCAACCAACCTATGAAGTTTCTGTTATAACATTACAAATTAACCAAGACAATTTGCCAGGTACTAGAACTAAGCTGACTAGCCTATTAAATTTGAACCTCAAATAATTTTTCCTCATGAAAAATACATATAATAATGACCTTGTCAATTATCTTTCACCCACTGTCAGAGCCAACAAAAACAATAGTTTCTGCTTTCAAATACAGCAGCTGGTAGCTCCAAAATTATATCTACCACTTATTTGTCTTAGATATTTTTCTCAGTATTTAACCATTCTTTCCATGGGAATTTTCTCTCATAAGTATACTTCAGTTTCATGAAATAACAATACTCCAGAACATTTTCTTACGAGTTTTAGATGGTTAGTGCTATAAAATAGTATACGGTCAGCTATGCTATATTTAACTATTGATTACCTAGATACAGAGCTTTTTGGTTTATTTTTATTCAGCTTTTCTCATAACTTTTAGCATTTTCCAGATCATTAATGCCTTCAGGAGACAATGAGATAAACTTAAGTTAATCAACTTGCCATTCAATTTTAAGTGTTTTAGTGAGTAGAAGGAAGAGGTTGAAACTATTGACTAAAATTAGGGTTTGTGGGTTATTTATGGATTATATTTAACATGTTATTCCTTTTCACTGTCACCATATGCAGTTTGAGAGCAGAGTCTATATATTGTGTTCACATTGAAGAGAAAGTTAGAAAAATCAATTCATGGTACTGAGAGAAAAGACACACATTAAACAAATGAACTGGCAGAAACTGGCTTGTTTGTATTTGGAGAAAATTAAGATGGAATTCAGGAAGTAGTAGGATGGCGACTTATCTGTGTTTTGTAATTTTTTGGGGTGGAGTAGGGAAAATCTGGGCCAAATGCACCACAGATTTAAAATAGAAGTGACCATAAGGGGAGGGGCGCCTGGGTAGTTCAGCTGGGTAAGCTCAAGTCACTATCTCACAGTTCATGAGTTCGAGCCCCACATCAGGCTGTGTGCTGATAGCTTGGGGCCTAAAGCCTGTTTCGGATTCTGTGTCTCCCTCTCTCTCTGCCCCTCCTTGGCTCTCACTGTCTCTCTTTCTCAAAAATAAATAAATATTAAAAAAAAGTGAGGGTAAGGGAACTTAGACAAACTTGAAGAAATCTCTTTGTCTATGTAAGAAATCCTTGGCATTTGTGGATTTAATGGTCAGCATCTTATTTAATCACAGGCTGCTTGATATAGTCCATTAAAATGTGTCATGAAGTTATTTGTCAAACTTTTCTAGGGAAAGAGATTGAGTTCTGCGCACTACAGGGGTGTAACTTTGAATTTAAAACCTCACCCCACACTCTTAAGAGCTTTTTATTCATTGTTCTTTGCTACTCCACTATATATGCAGTTCATCTCATTGAGATTCAATTGTGCATCTTATTTTTATTTTGTTTTATGATACTATATGACTTTTGGAAACTGTATTTACAGATGAGAATTCCAAAGTCAACATTGCACATTCTTCTGGACTGTTATCTGAAAGACCTTCCTCTGCCCTACAGTCCTTTAGGCTAGACTTGGAATCAAATTGACATGAGACAGAGTAACAAGAGAAAACCAAATTTAATAGGTATATGCACAAGGAATCTACACAGACATGAAATTCCAAAGACAATGAGGCTACATGAAGCTTCTATGAACTAGGGAGAGGGATGGGGCCTGAGGATACAAAGGGAGAAAGCTCATTAGGAATAAGGGGAAAGGAGATATTAGGGAAACCAGGTTGCTCTATTATTGCAGATATGTTTTTTTAGGTAGTAGTCTCTTCCTGTTACAGTCTCTCCTTTCCAGTGTAAATTTAGGCAGTTGTGTGGGAGGCAAAGAGCTCTTCCTGCATTTCCAGGGTTTTGATTACTTTTAACTCAAAATAATCTTTATGTCAAACTGGCCTATCTTGGGTCAGCCTGCCCTGGGGCTCCATAATGTCAACGCATACATACAAAATGAGTAAGTAGTCTTTACTGTGTGACTGAATCATAGACTTTTAGAATTAAATGTAACAAATCATTAAAGTTATTATATTTATCCATTTAAAAGGTATGATTTTGGTATCTATTATTCACTAACCAGCTATGGATCTGGGACAATTACTAAACTCTAGTCTTTAATTTTCTATTCTCCAAAAATATGAGCTTTGACCAAATGAGCTATAAGCTCTTAAAAACCTTGTGTGATTTTATTGCTAATGGGTTGATCCAAGGTGCAAGAAATAGTTTAAAATAAACTTAATTAAGTTGAAGCAATACAGACAGGAGAGACAACAAGAATTGTGAATAAAAATAATGTTCTCTTGTGAGATTATGCTAATCAGAGTTAATATTAATGTATTCTAGATGTTAAGCAAAAATATTCTATTTTGACTTTTACTTGAGAATTCAGTGGATGTTTACAGCATAGAATTGCTTAGATTACTTGTCTTAGAATAGGTTTATACTTTTTGAAAGAATCTAAGTAGCTATCTCCAATACCCATCTAATCTTAGAATCACTTGCAAAACTTGGCTAACTTCTCTTTAAAGTAAAAGAAAGATTGAGTCACAGGTAAAGACAAAAGAATCTTTATGCATTTTCTATGAATACTTAAACTCTCTCAGCTGAATTTTTCTGTTCTCAATCGCAGTTTAAATATATTATACTATTGATCTGTTTCAAGTAGCAATTTGCCAGAATAGGCTTAATATGTAAATATTAGAAGGATATTGAATTTTGGCTACTGTTAGGATCAATAAAGGAGGAGAAAAAGGCATGTTCCATGTGCGTTTTCAGTCTTCTATCAAAAACAAACTCAGCTCTATAATGAGTAAAAAGTTGGCTTCTCGCTTCTCTTGATTTGGTTATGCACACATTTGTTTTAAGAAGGTTTTAACAAAATAAATGAATCATTTGTTCTTTAGGGAGGCCTTGAAAAGCTTTAACAAATATAACTTCTAAGGATATTTGATTATACTTTTCATAGGCTCACTTCACAAATTTGAGGTCATCATAATAGCTGCTATGGAGAGTCCCAGTACATGGATAGTTTGTCTTGGGAAAGCCAAGGCTGAGAGATTAAAATGCTTCCAGAACCATCTGAGTATCAGAGAAGGTCATATTTATTTGCTTAAGAATGAAAACAGTGTTAATATTGTTGGGGATTTAGATGTTTCCAATGTTCCCACAAGAGATTCTACATAAAATCAGTTAGAATGATCTGTCTCTCTGCTGACTGAAGGAAATGCTAAGTTAATGGCAAAAAAAAAATAGTCTTTACCTATACTAACACTTATTCTTTCTTGACTGATTTCTCTGTTTTGTGTGTGTGTGTGTGTATCTGTATTCTTTTCAGAAAAATATCACTTGGCATAATGACTGATGTTAGAATTTATTAAAAATAAAGCTTATCTTGTAAGCGTCCAACTCTTGATCTCAGTTCAGGTCGTGATCTCATGGTCTGTGAGACGGAGCCCCACATCAGGTTCTGCACCAACAGTTCCCAGCCTGGGATTCTTTCTGTCCTATTCTCTCTCTATGCCTCCCCTGTGTGTGCTCACTCTCTCTCTCAAAATAAATAAACATTAAAAAATTAAGCATATCTAGCACTTAGTTTGAATACTTGTTAGATAACATGTGAAAAAATATATACATATAATAAGTAATTGGCATGCAGAAATCATCAAAAGCCTCTTTTTTCTACTTTACTTCCTGAAATAAATTATTATGGCAGGTAGGTCATGGCATCAATGGGATGTTATAAATGATGGCAGGTAACAGGCTGTGAGTGTGGTATGTTTGTCTTGCTATGATATAAAATGCAATTTAATCTAGAAGGATCCTGTATGTTGTCTTCTTATGACAAGGTGACAAGTCTGATAACGTAAGAGTTCTTGACTTTAATAATCCACCTTAAGGAGTCATTTTCTGTTTTGTACAATGCAAGTCCACTTTACATGTTGTCAAATGCAGGGTTTTTTTGTTTTTAAATCAAAGCTTGCCAAATATTTCTCTCCCTCTGGATGTGAAAAGGCTAAACCTTAGGTTTAAAAAAGTCCTTGCTTCCTGTGAAAATTTTCCCTCCCTTTCTTCTTTTCCTTCTTTCTTTTAATCCTCTATCCCTTTCTCTGTCCCTTGAGTTCACAGTCTTCTTTTATATCTGAAAATTATCCCCCTTTATTTGTTTTATTGTTTGTTTGTTTGTTTGTTTCGGCAGTTGGCTTTACTTTCACAGTCTAGCTAGGTACTTAACATTTTGTTTGGGCTACTACAATGGCCCCTTAACCTTTTTTCACTCTCTGCATCTCCAGTCTCCAAACTACCAAGATCTGCTATGTTCAGACCAGCTGTGGTGCCACCTACTTCGCCATACATTTCAGGGGCTGAGAAGCACTCACAACTTAACTCCTTTTCATTCACCAGAAGTTGTCTGTCTGGTATTTAATTTCACCTTAGAGATAAAGGAACCTACAGTCAATAAGATTTGTTAAAACCCAAATATTATTAGTCCCGCCTTACAGAAAAAAGAAATTCAGGGTCAATGGGATTTGTGAAAATTCACTCCCCTGGGACTCAACTCAGATCCTGACACAAGTTAAGTGCTGTTTCCACTACCAGGAAAAGCCTTTCTGATCATAACGATGTTTCATGTGATCTACTTCTACCCCGCTTCTGTCCTTCAGGTGCAATATATCCAGGCAAACTTCCCTGTATTTGATTATGCCTTACTTCTTTCTTTTCTTTTAAACCTTTTCAAAAAATGTTTATTTATTTATTTAGAGAGAGAAGGGAGAGAGAGTGCACATGGAGCCTGGGTAGGGGCAGAGAGAGATCCCAAGCAAGCTCCATGCTGTCAGCCCAGAGCCAGACAAAGCGGTTGGATCCCATAAATGATGAAATTATGATCTGAGCTGAAACGGAGAGTCTGACGCTTAACCATTTGAGCCACCCGGACCCCCTAACACCCTACTTCTTTCTATTTGTTTTGCTACTTCTTGTTCCTTTACTACTTTCCATACTTGTCAGCTACCCTAATGGGTGAAATACCAGCCATCAAGCCCTACTTCAATTTTTACTTTAGTGTGATTTGAGACTTTTCTCTCCTCTGAACCCCTCTGCATTTATATATTGTTGTTTCTAATGTAGTGAATCTGTCTCACTTCTCCATAATTTGGGACATTTTATTCATATATACATCATTCATGACACACACCAAGATGCTTTACACTGAGTACATTTCAATAAGTAGTAATAGAATGTATGAATAAATAAAACAATGACCATTTACATGCAAAAACATCTGCCACAGAAATCAAAATATATTTTCAAAGCATGCATGTTTATGCAGAATGATCACAACCATAAGTCTAATGTAGAATTTAAATATGTATTGAAATAAACTTTAAAGGAAAATACTTTATAATACAATGATTTGAATTGGAAAGGGAAAAATGGAGTAATAAGATAAATGTGTAAAATATAGTCAATTATTTCTGGCACATTTTGTATATATACATATGCCTATAGAAGTGTGAGAAAAGAAGGGTTATATTGGATTGTGTTTGTTCACAAAGAAACTAAGCAGCTTAATGGAAGAAGAAAATCAAATACAAACACACACAAATAAAACACATCCAAAATGAAAAAAAAAAAACAACTTTAGTGTTTGGAATGTTTTAGGCTCTTAAAGGTAGGCTCTTACAGCTGGGTCTAATAGCATTATTCTCTTTAATAATAATAATTGACAGTCTAAATAAATAAAGCATTCTAGTATTTAATTTATAAACCTTACCTCATGTAATTCTCACAGCAATCTCCAGAGACAGGTAGCATTAGCCCTGTTTATTCCAGAGGTCCCAACAGAGTCTCAGCTAGCTTAAATTAATCATTCAGGGTTACCTCATTAATAAATAGTATAGCAAGCTTTCTGGTCCATGACTCTTAGACTGTAATGCCTGTGTTTCTTCTAGGAATTTGTCCTGTAGACATAGTTACACTGAGATGTATGTAAGAATATAATTTGAAATTGTAGTTGTGATTAGAAAAGTGAGGAGGAAAAAGCTGTATATCTATTACAAAGGACTAGACAAATGAATCATGAAATATCTGTACAGTGAAATATAGTGCAGTTATTAAATATGAGGTACATTTATATTTTGATTTGAACGATTACCCAAGATATATATTTTAATTAAAAATGGCTAGGACCAAAGAGTCTGTAGAGATGGCTCCAATATTTATCATATAAATGCATTTCTTTAGTTAAAAACACAAATTTAGATATGTTTTAAATCATATTTTTATCCATTATGCCACACTGTTTCAATGACTATTATTTACAGAGCATCTTCTCTCTAAATGTACATGTATTAGGCTAACGGCCATGGTAACCATACAAATAATGTATCAGCACTGCAGTGTTACTGCTGGAAACAGTGTGGATTGTCCAAGGTCAAAGCTGAGTTTTCTAACATAATTCTAACTTCAAAGTTAGAGCTCTTTTAACTATACAAGTTATTCCCAACCCAAGGCAATTTTGTACACCAGGGAACATTTGGAAATGTCTGCAGATGTTTTAGATGGTTACAACTGCCAGGTAGAGAGGTTGCTGCTCTCACTTTAGTGGGTATAAAACAGGGGTGCTAGTACCCTTCTTATAAGGCACAGTATAGCCCCCATAACAAGGAACTATTTGGCTCAAAATTCCAATAATGCTGAGGTAAAAAACCTGCTCTATATCCAAAAGATTCCTTCTATATTCTCTCTTTTAAACATAACTTAATGAAAAAAGAGTTTGGATTTGTGTATCTTATTTACACTTATCTTAATCTTATCTATTGTGTGTTATAATGCAAGTAGTAATTTATTTGTCCCAACTTTGATTCATTTACTCATTCAACAATTCATCAAGTGACTCTTATGAGCCAGGCACTAGTTTAGGTACAAGGAATACAACAGAGCTTACGATAAGTAACAGATCCATCATTAAGGGGCTGATATTCCCAGTGTGGAGAAAAGAAGTGTGCAAACAACGACACAAGTGAAATAAAGTT
>JAINVK010000049.1:0-77372 GCA_030068075.1 Paguma larvata | reverse complement strand
AGCTACAATTTCACGAATTCCTTGCCCACGTTTGGGCCTTTGGAGCATGCAGCTCAGAAAACGGATGCTGCTGCCCCATGGCAGAGCTCTCTTGACCCGTTTCCTTCTTCTGTCTTCTCACTTCCCCAGTGTCTGCTTTTTCTTGAACACACACACCCTCAGTATGTGTGTGCCAGTGCACATGTGGCGGCTGGATAGTGAAAGGAACCCATGTGGAGAGCAAGTGGGCATGATTTCTCCAGAATATCAGACTCTCTCATTTCTAAAAACATGATGGGAGGGATTGGAGCCATGTTCTAAAAAGGGCCCGAGCCCAGCCTTATCCTCTGGACTCTTCCTACCCTCCTGTGATCTGGGTCAGTCCTAGTCTCTCGATCAGATCAGTCACCCCACTGTACAGGGAGAGTTTGGATACAGAACTCCCTACACAGTGGTCCAGAGGATGTGATGTCAGGCTCCATGAATCCTGGCTAGGGTGTCAGTGGGGAGTGGTGAGCCACACCTGTAGATGAAGCATACCGGTGGTACACTAACCCCACAGTGCATGAGTGTGCTCCCTACCTTACGAGGCGTGCATGATAATGCAGCAAAGGCTCTGCTCCAGAAGTAGGTCTGGAGCAACCACCCCATCCCACTACCACCTCCTGGTCCCAGGAGAGAAGGCATAGAGAGCAACCGGGCAGAAGCACTGTATCTCAGAATCAGAGAGTCTACTTCCACACCTGCCTCTGCTGCGAGGCACACAGAGATGTGTCCCTCAGAAGGAATGAGAGAATGCACAGAGTGACGTGACTAGCACCGTCTTCCCTAGCTCACAAACTGACTGAGGAAGGAGAAACACCTGTTGTCTTTGGCAAACAGTGCCGTCTAGTAGTTCCACCTGAAAGCCCTGTCAGCAAGGAGCCTTCCGAGATTCTTTCTTCAGAATCAGAGGGAAAGATTGGGCTCTAGGCGTGTGTCCTGTCCTTGCCGTCAGTAGCTGGGGTAGCTGTGATACAGCTAGCGGTAGGAGGGATGTGTCCCGGATGACGCAAGTGTTTGGGAGCAAGTCTTGGTGTAGGATTGCATCCAAAGGTACTTTGTGTGCTGACCAGACCCTGGACCATCCCGCCCGCATGAAAACCTGCTGTTCTTCAAAATCAAGGCATCTCCATTAGTGAGGAGAGGAGGGCCACTGGATATCCATGCTCACGCGTACCCTAGCCAGCTAAGCAACACCTTGTGCTCAGATTTCATGAGGGATGACAGATCCGTATTCCTACAATTTCCTCAGGAACTGGCTGGGAAACTGGCATCATTCATATGGCCATGGCCCCTGGACCATGAATGGAGACCTAGCCAGGAAAGCAGCCTTGCGATGTGCATGAGTGGAAGCAGTGCCAAAATTCGGCATCTCCCAAGGGCTTGGCGTCCCTCCACAGAAAAGTTATCTTTCTTCCTCTACTCTCGATCCAGACAGGAGGCCAGCTCCATTCCCACACCTCTGGCTTAGCCTACACACAAGCATTCTCCAGCAGGCACCTACAGATGCTCTAGGCCTGGTGATGGCCACAAATTCTGAAATCCAACTACAGGGTGCCTGTGGCCAAGCCTATTGCACACTCACCAGGATTTCCCCAGACTCCCAGCTTCACAGGACAGGACATGCCTCTGACACAAGGGCTCTAAAACAATTCCAGAGAAACTCTTGTATCCAAAGAAGAGAAAGGATTTACTATAGCTATAGTAACCTCTTCAGCAACAAGAGCTCAGGGACATGGGAATCAATTGTCCTCTGGGACGTCAGACACTCAGAGCCCTCCATTGGGTCAGGAACTGACTGGAAACTTGTTTCCAATTCTCGTAACTCGGTTGCGTGTGGGAGAGTCACATGGTCTCAGTGTGTGATGTGAGAGCAAACGAGCAACTCGGCAACGGGAGCGGAATGACTACAAGGGGAGTCTAAGCTATCCATTCAAAGGGGCGTGGGGAAAATCGAGGAGGCAGACCTCTACCTTCCCTTCCTTTTGTCCCACACAGGACGCAGGCTCCACCACTAACCTCTGGCTTAGCCTTACCCACAAGCAGTCTCCCTGGGTCCCTTCATGTACCTTAGGTTTGGCGAAGCCCACATCATTCTGAACCCAAACTGAGAAGGGCTCAATGCAATATCTCTGTTACCGTCCCAAGGACACCACAAAACCCCCAAACTGAAAAAAGAGCATATGACTCTAAGACTCTGTCTTGGAATAGTCTTCGTGCAAAGCCTCTCTCGTGAAAAGGACAAAGGGGTGGCAGTGGAGACACACAGTGCCAGAGCTGTTCATTACGCATGTGACTGGAAGAATGTTGAGCATGAAGTACCCAGCGCAGGGTCCTATCAACTGGGCTGTATCCCGAAGGAGAAAGGCCTGAGGGCTTTGCCACAGGAGCCCCCTGAACAACTACACCTGAGAGTCCTGTCAGCAAGAAGCCTGCGTTCCTTCTTTGGGAGCCAGTGATTTCTGCATTGTAATATCTCTGCCACAATTCCCATCAGTTGAGGGAGGCAGCAATAGCTGTAGCTATTGGCTTCTGAGGACTCTTGCTCAGGAATCGGCAACGAGGACTTGCTTCCCTAATTCCTGCCAAAGGCTCTTCCAGTGCTGACCCTTCCGGGTTCATACTGCCCCTGTGTAAACTGTCTGCTTCACAGAATGAACACCAGTCACTCATCAGGTCAGTGAGGCAAGCTGGCTCCCCTTTACCCTGCATAGCACAGCAGGCCAAGCACCAAGCACCTAGGGACTGAAGGACTTCTTTTCCTTGGTAGAGCAGAGCCTGATAGCTCTCACTGAGCACAGGAGCACAGTGAGACTTTGCAGCCTAGCCAGGGGTGCCAGCTGTTGAGTGATGGCTCCATGGGTAGTATGGGGGAGAAAACGGTCTAAAAACAGCAAGGGGAAGGAAATGGGAGTCAGATGGGCCACAGCTCGACATTTCCGGTGGGCATGGGGATCCACTGGGAAAGAAGATGCCTGGCTTCATTTGCCCTCGGCCCAGAAGGAGGACAGCTCAGTGCCCACATCTCTGGCCCAGGCTACGTGCCAAACATCCTCTGCCGGTCCCCTCTAAAATACCCTGGGCCTCTGAATGGTCACATACTTTTGAAATGCAGTGAATCAACAAAGACAGAGCCCTGGGACAAGACTTCTTCCCCAGTCACAAGGACTGGACCCGACTTCCGGGTGTAAGGCAGACGATAGTGTTGTGCCCAGATTCTGGATCCCAAGAAGACCGCCGGGGAGCCGGGACTGATGCAAACGCAAAGGGTCTTTATTCGAAGCTCGAGCTCGGACTCTCGCACCTCCCGACGAAGCGGGGCAGTGGCAAGAGCCCTGAGCCAGGTTTACACAGGTTTTTTATGAGGGTTTGAGTACACTTTTTGGGCGGGAATGGGGATCCTTTGAATTGATGGATTGGCATTTTCGCGGGCTAGTTTCTCATTGAGTATTTCATATTTGGCGGGCACGGGCTAGCTATGGATTGGCTTAGTTTGAGGGTCCCCCACAGAATCAAATGGTCAGCGTGTGTGGGCTGGACACTGATTAGTTTTGCTAGGGGCTATTCTAGGAATCTGACCTCCTGTGGTTTCCCTGGAACTCAAGGTGGAGGCAGGGTCTGCTAATCAGGGTCCAGTCCCACCCGGGATGGTGACCGGGTCTGCTAATCTGGGTCCGGCCTTTTGGCTACTCTGTTTCCCGGAACCCGGGGCAGAGTCCAGGGTGACTCGTTTTCCTGGAACTCGGGGCCCAGAACTACTCTAAGATGGAACTTTAACCAAAATGGAGTGGCCTTAGCCTTAACAGCACTATACTTTCACAACATGGCAATACTAGAACACAGCAAACAGGGTTCACAGCAATCACAGCAAATGGGTCAGGAGTCTAGTGCATTCCTAAGTCTCTAACTCTAATGCCTAACAAGATTTAACATACAGCAACTTAGTCTAATACATAGCAAACGAAACAGGCCTCACAGCACCCCAAGAAAAGTTTCACAGTGTTCACAGCAAACAGCAATGAAAACAGAATTCTCAGCAATGATAACCCTTAACAAGGTTCACAGTAAGCCGAAGTCTGGGGCACACTACCTCTAACACAGTACCCCTCTATGTTTAGCAGAAGAGAGAACTGGCTTCAAACTAATGCAGGGCTGTCACTTAGGACAAGAAACTGAAAAACGCTCTCTTCATTCCCCCCTTTTTCTTTTGGATTATGTGTTGTCCCAATCATGGGACATGATGTAATGTTATGGACTGAGGAATACTTATGGTGGCATCTATGTGGCCTAAAGTGGGCCTCTGATAATTTGACTCCCATTTGCTTTCTCCTTTTTTAGGCTCTAGGTGGTCGGTGGCGCTCAGCAGTGTTTGGCGCTAGAAGTCGCCTGCCCGGATGTGAAGAAAGCCACATATTTCGGGGCTAGGGGAGTCATCCCTAGAGTCTGTCCTTCGGTGCTAGGATGGCTTTCCTAGTGTCTGGTCTGTCCCTCGGTGCTAGGAAGGCTCATTCCTAGGGTCTGTTGTTAAATCTGAGCAATTTAACCATAGAGCATCTTCTGGAGAAGAGAAACTAGTGGAGTCATTCAAGAAAGAAATTCCCAGATCGCACTAGATTTTTGAGCCGCCTTATTTAAGATCTGGCTATGTACATGTCCTCTGTATCTAACATGACATCAGCCCAAATCTGTATCACAGCAGTCATCACAGTGAACATAATGAAGGGGACTCTAGCGTTCTTCCCAGTGAGCCAACTTGCCTCTCATCCCTTGTCAGTGAATTTAATAACCACTGGGTTGCATTTATTCTGGTTTTTCAGGTACTTACTTTCAGGTTTTAATGTTCTAGAGACTGTAATAAGGTCATCTTTAAACCCCTGGGCCCAGCTTATGTCTCCGGTGCTCACACATGACCAAGAAGAGCAAAAATAATCAGTTGGCCCCCCACATTTTCTGGCCTGAGCCTCAATGTGCCCCAGGCACACATAAAATTGGTGACTCTGAACAAAGTTTGGGCCTGAGGAGAATTGTTTTCTCCCAAATATAGGGAATGGTGCGGGGGCTGCGGGACAAGAACTTAGTCTGTAGACTGGTGCTGCAACTACCTCAATGGGGAAAAGATCATATAAGTCTATATGTAGCTCAGGGAACCAAGTGTTTAAAGGTGTCTCTTTGGATGTGCTGTTTAGCAAATCTCCCGTGCCTGTATGTATAACTTGCCAAGTTAATAATAAAGGCTGGTGTGGGTTGCCTTTTCCTATGCTAATTCCTATTGCAGGTCCTATAGTTACCAAAACAAAACAATACAAACAAACAACCACATTACACCCGGCACAATCTTAGCTTTAGGGGCTTGTCCTTGTCCTTTTCGACCTTCCATTCTGGTATGAAGTCCTCTGGAACTGCGAACGGGTCAGCTGGTCGGGCGTGGGTGTAGTGGATCCAGGTAGCAATCCCTTCGACTTTGAGGGCGGTGGGTGTGGTGAGGATCACAATGTAGGGTCCTTTCAATTGCGGTTGGAGGGTCTCCTGCTGATGTCTCCGCATGTATACCCAGTCTCCAGGTTGGTAGCGATGTGGCTCAGGTGGGGGCCCAGTCTCATAGATGGCTTTTAGTCTGGGCCAGACCTCCTGGTGGGTGCGCTGGAGTTCCCTCAGGGAAATAAGAAGCTCATGATCATCAAGTTCAGTGAACACATTAGACTGTAGGTTGGGGAGTATAGGAGGGGGCACCCCATACATGATTTCAAAGGGAGTTAGTGCCAGTTTATAGGGGGAGTTTCTAACCCTGCAAAGGGCAAAGGGGAGGAGAGACACCCGGTCACCGCCAGTCTCCATGATCAATTTAGTTAAGGTCTCTTTTAAGGTTCTATTCATTCTTTCTACTTGGCCTGAGCTCTGGGTTCTATATGCAAAATGTAATTTCCAATCAGCCCCAAGAAACTGTGCCATCCCCTGTATTACCTTTGAGATGAAGCTGGTCCATTGTCTGATCCCATCAAGGTAGGGAATCCATACCTGGGCATGATGTCTTCTAACATCTTTTTGGCTACCACTTGTGCAGTCTCATGTTTTGTAGGAAAGGCTTCTACCCATCCTGAAAAAGTGTCTACAAAAATAATAAATATTTATATCCATATTTTCCAGGCTTTACCTCAGTGAAGTCTCCCTCCCAGTAGGTTCCTGGTCTGGTTCCACGAGCCCTGGAGCCAGAGTTCTTTTCATTTCTGCTGGCGTTAGTTAATTGGCAAGCTTTGCAGCTAGCGACTATCTGTTCGATTTTTGTCCTGGAGTCTTTAATGGTGATCCTGGCACGTCTCACTAAGTATTGCATTTTCCTTGTGCCCATATGGGTGGCTCGGTGCATCTTGGATAGGACTTTTGTTCCCCATCTCTTCTGGGAGAATTATGCTGCAGTCTGCTGCTCTCCACCATCCGTGGAGGCACTGGGTCAAGAGTAACTTCTTAATCCAGTCGAGGTCCTCCTTGGTGTAGCTAGGAGTTACTGACAAGCTGGCTGGGCCGGGGTCTGGTAGGGTGGTCATTAAGGCACAGTCCACCTGCAAAGCCACCTCTCGGGTTACCTGATGGGCCAAGTTATTGCCTTTGGCCACAGGTGTGGTTGGTTTCTGGTGGCCTGGGCAGTGTATTATGGCCAGTTGTTTAGGCAGCCAGAGTGCCTTTAAGAGAGCTAGTATTTCGTCTTTGTTTTGAATAGTCTTTCCCTCTGCCGTCAATAGCCTTCTCTCTCTGTAAATGTTCCCATGAACGTGGGCCGTGGCAAAGGCATACCTGCTATCAGTGAACACGTTCAGTCTCTTGTCCTTCCCCAAAGTCGGTGCCTTGGTTAAGGCTACAAGTTCAGCCCGTTGGGCAGAGGTGCCCGCCGGCAGAGGCTCTGCCCAAACAGTCTCAGTCTCAGTCGTAATTGCTGCCCCCGCATACCTTATTCCGTCCTTGATGTAGCTGCTGCCGTCCGTGTACCAGGTGACCTCAGCGTTGGGTAGCGGCTGGTCCTGCAGATCCTCGCGGACCCCATGGACCTGGGCCAAGATTTCTGTGCAGTCATGGAGAGGTGAATCTAGGTCTGGTGCTGGCAGTAAGGTTGCTGGGTTCAAGGTAGCGGGGGGGGGGGGCGCTGAAAAACAATTCTGGCAGGATTTAGCAGGAGCCCTTGATAATGGGTGAGGCGGGCATTGCTTAGCCATCTGTCTGGTGGCTGTTGGAGTATTCCCTCTATGGCATGGGGAGTTATTATGTATAACTCTTGTCCCCAAGTAAGTTTGTTGGCATCTTTTACTAGCATGGCTACTGCTGCTCTGATCCGCAGGCATGGGGGCCATCCGGCTGCCACGGAGTCCAATTTCTTGGAGAGGTAAGCAATAGGCCTCTTCCAAGGCCCTAGGGACTGCATCAGGACCCCCTTTGCTATCCCCTTATTTTCATCTATATAGAGGTGGAATGGTTTAGTCAAGTCCAGGAGCGCTAAATCTGGGGCGGACAGCAGTGCCTCCTTGAGGCGTTTGAAAGCCATCCCCGTAGCCTCGGTCCATTGGAACTTTTTGCTTTCTTTGGCTGCTTCATAAAGGGGTCTAGCGAGCTCTGCAAAACCCAGAATCCAGAGGCGGCAGAACCCGGCAGTTCCAAGGAACTCTCGCACTTGACGTGCGTTTTGGGGGGTTGGAATTTTTAATACAGTTTCTTTCCTTGCCTCTGTTAACCATCTCTGGCCATCTTTTAATTTGTAGCCCGGGTAGCTTACCTCCGTCTTGCAGATTTGTGCCTTCTTTGCTGATGCCCGATATCCGAGGTCCCCCAGCATCTGTAATAGGCTCTTGGTACCTCGGAGGCAGGCTGCTTGAGTTTCGACTGCCATCAATAAGTCATCTACATACTGCAATAATGTTAAGTCCGGGTGCTGGGTTCGAAACTCACCCAAGTCTTCATGGAGCGCCTCATCAAAGATGGTCGGGGAGTTTTTAAATCCTTGTGGCAATCTTGTCCAAGTCAGCTGTCCGCGGATCCTTTCCTCAGGATCGGTCCACTCGAATGCAAACAAGTCCTGGCCTTTTGGGGCCAGGGGCAGGCTGAAAAAAGCATCTTTCAAATCTAACACCGTATACCAGGTTCGCGTTGGGGCCAAGGAGCTGAGGAGGGTGCAGGGGTTAGGGACTGTGGGATGAATGTCTATGACCCGCTTGTTAACTTCTCTGAGGTCCTGTACTGGCCTATAGTCATTGGTGTGTGGTTTACGTACCGGAAGCAAGGGGGTATTCCAGGCTGACTGGCAGGGTCTTAGGATGCCTTCTTTTAGCAGTCTCCAGATGCGGGGGGTGATTCCTAGGCGGGCTTCCAGGGACACTGGGTACTGCCGGACTCTGACTGGATCTGCACCTGGCTTTAGTTCTATATAGACCGCTGGCCTATGTTTAGCTAGTCCCATTCCCCCAGTTTCTGCCCAGGCCTGCGGGTACTGTTTTAGCCAATTATCTATGTCCAACATGGGAGGGGATGAGATCTGGTGGAGGCGATGTTCATCATGGAGGCTGACTGTGAGGACTTGGATTGGACGTCCCCCACTGTCCATAACTTTGGCTCCCTCTGGATGGAAACTGATCTGGGCTCCTACTTTTGATAACAGGTCACGTCCGAGCAGGGGGTAGGGGCAATCTGGGATGACCATGAACGAGTGGGATACCCGGCCCACGCCTAGGTCCACTGTTCTTCGTGTAGTCCATGAGTATTGGTTTAGACCAGTTGCCCCCTGCACCCAGGAAGTCTTATTAGATAGCCGGCCATGCAGCTTTATTAAAACTGAATGTTGAGCTCCAGTATCTATGAGGAAGTCAACAGGTTGCCCCTCCACTTTGAGGGTTACCCTGGGTTCGGGGAGGGGGGCCGAAGCCCGACACCCCTAGTCATCTATTTTCTTGATCTCCAGGATCTGGGCACCTGGAGCTTGGGGCCTTCTCTTGGGGCAACTGCGTATCCAATGTCCTTTTTCTTTACAATAGGCACATTGGTTTGAGTTTAGGCAACGCCCTGAGGGACGGGGGTCCTTACCTGGAATTGGTTCCGTCAAAATCCCCCGAAGTCGTGACTCTCTCTCTCGAGGACCGCTTGTGGTGGCAGCTATGAGTATCTTAGCCAGGTTTTGGGTCTGTCGATCGTTCTCCCTGGTCTGCTTTTCCTCTGGGTCTTCTCTGTTGTTGTAAACCCTTTCTGCCACCGCCATCAGGTCCTGTATGCTCTTTTCTCCTAGCCTGCCTATTTTCTATAACTTTTTTCTAATATCTGGTGCTGCCTGATTCACAAATGCCATTATTACTGCTGCCCTATTTTCAGGTGCCATTGGGTCCATGGGGGTGTACTGCCTAAATGCTTCCATGACCCGTTCTAGAAAGGCAGCTGGACTTTCATCCTTACCGTGTTGGACATCCCCTACCTTGGCCAAATTGGTGGGAATTCGTGCAGGTGCCCTGAGACCTGCCATTGGAGTCTGGCGTTAAACCGGGAGCCTCTCCTTACCTCTAGTCATATTGAAATTCCAACTGGGGCGCGAAAGGGGAAAAACAGCATTGATGGTCTGCAGTTGGCTGTCCGTTGTTGCCCAAAACCAGTTTTCGGGCCTCTGTCTGGGTCCTCTCACGCTCTTCTGTAGTGAAGAGGACCTGCAACAACTGCTGGCAGTCGTCCCAGGTGGGCTGATGGGTGAACAAACAGTGTCTAACAAGTTGATTCCATCTTTAGGATTTTCTGAGAATTTGGAATTTTGGGTCCTCCAGTTATATGAATCGCTAGTAGCAAAAGGCCAATAATACAGCATTTGGTTCCTTGCCCCGTCCGGGGGAGCTATTGCTCACAGGGGAAGGATGGTAGAGTTAGCTGGTCCCTGCGGGGATTGTGTTACTCTATGGGCCCTCCCCCGAGTCCCTGCAGCAGGGCCTGTCCTAGCAGGTGCCCCAATATCTGGTGCCGCTTGACTTTCGGCACCTTCCGCAGCAGTGCCACCAGGCTGCACTTGTGGCTGATAGGGCGGGGGAAGCAGTATCTCCTCATCAGACTCATTTTGGAGTACGGGGTAAAGCAGGGCTGATGGCCTGGTGCGTGGGGTAGGGGTTCCCATAGGGGATTCCCGCTCCTGCAGAGCGAGAACACTGTTGGTGGATGTCATCGGCGGGCGGAGGAAGGGCTTTAACCAAACAGGGGGAGTCTCAATCAGATCCTGCCAGGTCAAGACATAGGGGATCTGGTCTGGGTGTCCCTGACGCCCTGGCCGGAAGATGACCTGCTTAACCTGTAAGAGACTAGGTAAGTTTAAGGTGCCCTCGGGTGGCCATCCGACGTTCAGCGATGGCCACTTGGAGGAGCAAAGAGTTATGAATTTTTCTCTTTTAATTTCAAGGCTCAGGTCGTGAGCCCGGCTCTTAACATCTTTAAAATGCTTCGTCATGAGAGAAAGAGGAGCCGTCACAGTCTGTTCTATATCGTCAGTGCAAAGAGTCTCAAACATGAACTCAACACATAACAGAAAGTCACAACAGCCAAGGAATTTTCCTCTGTGCTCCTTTAAGCAAAACCGAAAGTGATCTGAGGGGCGATAGTCTATGAGTGCCCTGTTCTGCTTCTCTCGGGAAGCATGAGGGCTTTCCCAGATAAGCAGTTTGTCCACTCCTGAAGAACGAGGACTTCTACAGATAAGGGGTTTGTCGTCTCCTGAAGAACGAGGACTTTCAGACAAGGGGTTTGTCCTCTCTTGATGAACGAGGACTTTCAGACAAGAGGTTTGTCCTCTCCTGAAGAACGAGGACTTACAGACAGGGGGTTTGTCCTCTCCAGAAGAACAAGGACGTTTTACGGATGAGTGGTTCATCCTCTCCTGAAGAACGAGGACTACCCTCCAGAAGGGGGTTCAGGACGTCACCCAGAACTCCGCTGCCAGCGACCCACGAGCTTGTCTGCTTAGGTGTTTTCCTGGCCCAGATACCACGGGAGCTCCCTTTTCACTTTCATAGGCTCACTTGAGCAGCATAGACTCACCAAACAGCACATACAGACAGGACAACAAACACAGACAGACTTACCGATTGGTGCAGGACCCTTCAGTTCTGGGGTCCCTGGGGGTCTCAGGGATTCCCAGCCAACGCACCAATTTTTGTGCCCAAATTCTGGATCCCAAGAAGACCGCCGGGGAGCCGGGACTGATGCAAACGCAAAGGGTCTTTATTCGAAGCTCAAGCTCGGACTCTCGCACCTCCCGACACAGCGGTGCAGTGGCAAGAGCCCTGAGCCAGGTTTACACAGGCTTTTTATCAGGGTTTCAGTACACTTTTTGTGTGGGAATGGGGATCCTTTGAATTGATGGATTGACATTTTGACGGGCTAGTTTCTCATTGAGTATTTCATACTTGGCGGGTGCGGGCTAGCTATGGATTGGCTTAGCTTGGGGGTCCCGCGCAGAATCAAATGGTCAGCGTGTGTGGGCTGGACACTGATTAGTTTTGCTAGGGGCTATTCTAGGAATCTGACCTCCTGTGGTTTCCCTGGAACTCAAGGTGGAGGCAGGGTCTGCTAATCAGGGTCCAGTCCCACCCGGGATGGTGACCGGGTGTGTTAATCTGGGTAAGGGGTTTTGGCTACTCTGTTTCCTGGAACCCGGGGCAGAGTCCAGGGTGACTCGTTTTCCTGGAACTCGGGGCCCAGAACTACTCTAAGATGGAACTTTAACCAAAATGGAGTGGCCTTAGCCTTAACAGCACTATACTTTCACAACATGGCAATTCTCGAACACAGCAAACAGGGTTCACAGCAATCACAGCAAATGGGTCAGGAGTCTAGTGCATTCCTAAGTCTCTAAATCTAATGCCTAACAAGATTTAACATACAGCAACTTAGTCTAATACATAGCAAACGAAACAGGCCTCACAGCACCCCAAGAAAAGTTTCACAGTGTTCACAGCAAACAGCAATGAAAACAGAATTCTCAGCAATGATAACCCTTAACAAGGTTCACAGTAAGCCGAAGTCTGGGGCACACTACCTCTAACACAGTACCCCTCTATGTTTAGCAGAAGAGAGAACTGGCTTCAAACTAATGCAGGGCTGTCACTTAGGACAAGAAACTGAAAAACGCTCTCTTCAGATAGGACACTTGAGATCCTTACTCTGAAGTAACAGTTGTGACAAGAACTGTTTCTATACGACAGTAAAGGTGTGTCCAGATGATTCGGGATGCAGGAGTTCTGCAGAACTGGATTGAAGGAAAATATGGAAAAGGAAGTGCCCAGCTTCAGCTGCCAGCAATCTGGCCTGAAGAAGAAAAAGAAACACAGATGGCTTAGGCAACGGCGCCATCTAGTGTCTCTGTGCGGGAGCCTTGTCAGCAGCGGATCTGCCTTCTTTCAGAAGGACCCGGAGAGCCCTGGGAATTGGTCTGCATTTCTGACTTTTCCCATCATGAAGTGGAGTAGGCAGTGACAGTGCTGTATCTGCGAGCTTCCCTCAGCTGTGGCGCCAAAGTGTGGAGAGCGGAAGTGGTTCCCTCTGAGTGTCTAGGGCTTTTCTGTGCTGACCAGCTTCTGGAGCCTACTGCTCCAGTGTGAACTGTCTGCTTTTCAGAAGGAACACACCTCAAACAGGCAGAGCAAGGAGATGAGCTGCCTCCACTCCAGCCACCCGCCCCCCTTCCACCCCTTGCTTCCAACAGCCAAGCACCAAGCTCAGGAATAGGAGGCTATTCTCCTTTGGGATACCCGATGCTCATGGCTGTTATTGAGCAAGAGACCCAGCTCCCACTGGACGCCCATCCCCGGATGCCTGCTCGGTGAATGCCAGCTCCATGGCACCTAAGGGTGAATGAAGAGGCAGTCAGAAGCACAGGAATGACTTCAGCCAGGACCAAAGGGCGTTCAATATTTCCATGCAATGGGAATGTGATCCATGTGCAATGGAGATGTTTCTCTCAATTCCCCTAGGTCCAGCAAGGAAGCCAGCTCCCCGCTAATACGTCTGGCCCTGCCTGGCCAAAAACAGCTCTCGACTGGACTCCTTTTGATGTCCTAGTGCTCTGAATGTCCATGTAGTCCTGAAACCAAAAGGCCTGGGCTCCTTTCTCTCCAGCTTTCCCACAGTCTTAAGGGCTTGTCCCTTTGGGCATCTGCATGCCTGAGATAGCACTCTGAAAGGCTGAATTTGTATGGACCCCACGACGATCCTTGATGGATGATAAACCTGTGCTATGAAACTGGATCCACCGAGGCCCAGAGTTCTTCATGTTGAATTGAACTTGACTAGCACAATGTATTCACAAGCAGGCCAGCTCAGGGATCACAGGGACTATTTGGGGGCTTTTGCTACAGGAGTGTTCCAAAGGATGCTCTGTGGAGCCCTGTGAGCCAGAGGCCCACATCCTTCCTTAAGAAATAGAGGGGAATGTTGGCTTCTGGTGTGTTTCTGTCCATCATATCCATCGAGAGGGGCAGCAGAGGTTCTGAGATGCAAAGAGGGTCCTTCCATGTAATGGTCTAGAGGTGGGAACGAGGCCTTGGTGCAGCATATATTCTAAAGGCTTTCAGTGCACTGATCAGGTCATGGAGCATGCTGACTGCTGCATGGAGCATGCACAGACTGTCTGTTCTTCCGATTGAGGGTAGCTCCAGCCGTTAGGGGCAGGGTCCATGTGACTACTCATTGCCACGGTACTGTGGCCTTCCCAGCACCAAGGGCTCAGGGACAGGGGGTCAGCTGTCCTCTGGAATATCAGACTCTGCGAGCCCTGCCTTGGCCCAGGAAAGGCTTGGATCTCACCTCCGCTCCATGGACGTTGGTTAGCCTCCCCACAAGCATTTTCCCTGTCTGCCTGCACACACCCTGGGTTTGGGGAGGGCCACATCATTCTGAAACAAAATTCAGAGGGGACAAATGCAACACCTCTATCACCATCACAAAAACACCACCAAAGCCCCAGGCTGAGACACTGTCTCAGAAGAGTTTCCATGCAAACTGTCTTTCCTCAAAAGGGCTCAGGGGTGGCAATGCAGGCATACCACTGCCTGCCAGAGTTCTTCATCACACATGACTTGGAGAAAGTTGAGAATGAAGTATGCAGTGCACTCTCCTATCAACCAGCTTGTATTGCGAATAAGAGAGTCCTGTGGGCTAAGGCCAAAAGAGGACTCTGAAGGATTCTTTCTACGTGGGAACTCTGTGAGCAGGAAGCATGCCATCTTTCTTGAGGAGGCTCAATTTCTGGCTTGGTCTCTCCCTGCCACTTTTCCCATCAGTCGAGGGAGCCAGCAGTGCTGGAGCTGGAGCTACTAGCTTTGGAGGGCTCTTGCTCAGGAATCTGCAACAAGGGCCTGATTCCCTAATTCCTGGCAAAGGCTCTTCCAATGCCGACGCCCTCCTCATGCCTACTGCCCATGGGCAATCTGGCTGCATTCCAGAATGAAGGAAAGCAATCATCCAGGTCAGGGAGCCAATCAGGGTCCCCTTCATGCTCCATAGCAGAGCAGGCGAAGCACCAGGCACACAGGGACATCTTTCTTGGGTCATCTTTCCTCTGGTAGAGCAGAGCCTGAGCACACTCACTGAACACAAGAGCAGAGGGGGATTTTGCAGCCTACCCAGCGATGCCAGCTGCGTGAGTGATGGCTCCAGGGGTCCTAAGAGAGACAAACATAAATGGTCAGAAATACAGAAAGGGGAAAGATATGGGCACGAGATGGGCTAAAGCTCGACATTTCCAGTGGGAATAGGGATCCACTTGGAACGAAGATGCCTGGCTTCATTTGCCCTCGGCCCAGAAGGAGGCCAGCTCCCTGCTCAAATCTCTGCCCGCTCACGCCCCAAACATCCTCTGCTGGTTGCCTTCCAATGCCCTGTGCATCTGAATGGTCACATCTTTTGAAACCCAGTGAGTTAATGAAGAAGGAGCCCTGTGGCCAAACCTCTCCCAGAACACAAGGACAGGACCAGACCCCCAGGGGGAAAGCAGATGATAGGACTCTTGAGACACTGACTGAGATGGATGGGAGAAAGAACCTTGTTTTTGCAAGAAAGCAAAGATGTGTCAAGATGGATAAGGAGGGCTGGAGTCCTAGAGACCTTGGAGGAAGTGAAATATGGAGAAGGGAGGCCCATCACCAGCTGCTGGCAATCTGGCCCTTAGAAGAGGACACTTCCTTCCTGGATTTCAAACGCTACTAACACAGTGAACCAAGGCGTCAGATGAATGAAGCATTGCCCACCGTGTTCTTTGAGAAAACGAGTATATGGTACTTCCCTCCAAGATCCGGGCACACATTTTCAAACACACCCATTATCGTGAAACAAGATGTTACTTGAATGATGCAATCTCCACAATGTTGATGAACAGAGTTGAGAATATGGCATTTCCCTTAGTCCTTGCAGGGGATTTAAAAACTCTTCACCTAGTGACACATGAGGGTAGTCAAATGATGATCACAGTGTGGTTTCACAGAGTGGAGTGTATGACACGTTGTTCCTAGTTCTGTGCATGGGATTCAACAAACTACTAACTTACTGAAACAAGGTATCAGTTGAATGATGCATTCCCCTGAGTGTTTTCTCATAGAGTTGAATGTATGGCACTTTGCTCCTAGCTCTGCTCATGGAATTCAACACACTACTAACTGACTGAAACGAGATGTTAATTCAAAGATGTGTTCTGCACAGTGTTGTTTCACGATTTCAGTGTATTGACGCTCGCTTCTAGTTCTGGGCCTGGGATCCAAAACACCACTAACTTACTGAAACAAGGTGTCAGTTGAATGATGCATTCCCCACAGTGTTATTTCACAGAGTTGAGTGTATGGCACTTTGGTCCTAGTTCTGCGCGTGGTATTCAAAACACTCCTCACTTACTGAGCCAAGATGTTAGTGAATCATGCATTCCCCACAGTGTTGTTTTGCAGAGTTGAGTGCATTTCACTTCGCTCCTAGTTCTTTGGAAAGGATTCAACACACTAGTAACTTAATGAAGGAAGATGGTACTTGAATGATGCATTCCCTACAGTCTTGATTCACAGATTTGAGTGCACGGCACTTAGCTCCTTGTTCGGCGCATGGGATTCAATACACTACTAACTTACTGAAACCAGATGTTAGTTGAGTGATACTTTCCCATCACTCTTGTTTCACAGAGTTGAGTGTATGGCACTTCGCTCCTAGTTCTGTGCCTGGAATTGAACTTACTGAAAGAAGATGTTGATTGAATGATGCATACCCCGCAGTGTTGGTTACCGGAATTGAGTGCATTGCAGTTAGCTTGTATTTCTGCGCATGAGATTGATTCAACACTTCGGACCTACTGAAACGAGATGCTTGTTCAATAATGGGTTCCGAACATTGTTGTTTCACTAAGTTCAGTGTATTGCACTATGCTCCTAGTGCTGGGCATGGGATGCATGGGATTCAATAAACCTCACACTGAAACAAGATGTCAGTTGATTGATGCATTCCCAACAGTGTTGTTTGACACAATTGAGTGCATTGCACTCCGCTCCTAGTTCTGCGAATGGGATTCAAACCACTCCTCACTTCCTGAACCAAGATGTTAGTTGAATGACACATTCCTCACAGTGTTGTTTCATAGAGTTGAGTGTGTGGCAGACCATCACTCCTAGTTCTGCGCTATGGATTTCAAACACTGTTCACTTACTGAAACAAAATGTTAGTGAAAGGAGGCATTCCCCACAGTGCTTTTTCAGTGTAGAGGGTGTTGGACCTCGCAACTATTGCTGCGCAATGGATTCCATCCACCGCTCATTTCCTGAAACAAGATGTTAGTTAACATCTTGTTAACTAACTTTTCCCACAGCGTTGTATCCCAGAGTTGAGTGAATGGTGCTTGGCTTCGGGTTCTGCGCATGGGATGCCACACCCTGAACTTACTGAAAAAGATGTTAATTGAAGGAGGCATTCCCCACAGTGTTGTTTTACAGAGTTGAGCGTATGGCACTTTGCTCCTATTTCTGTGAATGTTACTCAACAAATTCCTACTTTATTGAAACAGGACGTTAGTTGAATGAGACATTCCCCTCGGTTTTGCTTCAGAGTTGAGAGTATGGCACTTCGCTGCTAGTTCTGCACATTCACTTCCACACCCTGCTAACATGCTGAAACAAGGTGTTAGTTGATTGAGGCACTCCGCACAGTGTTATTTTACAGAGTTGAGGGTATGGCACTTCGCTCCAAGGTCTGCGATTTGGATTCCACATACTGCTAACTTGCTGAAACAAGATGTTGGTTGAAGGAGGCCTTCCGCACACTGTTGTTTCAAAGAGTTAAGTGAATTGCACTTCGCTCCTTCTGTCCATTGGAATCCATACACTGCTGACTTACTGAAACAAGATGTTAGTGAAAGGAGGTATTCCCCCACAATATTGTTTCAAAGAGTTGAGTGTATGGCACCTCGCTGCTGGTTCTGCACGTTTGATATCCCACACTACTAACTTGCTGAAACAAGATGTTTGGTGAAGTTTGTTTTCTCCACAGTATTCCATCCCAGAGTTGAGTATATTGCACTTCACTTCTAGTTCTGCACATTGGATTCCATACACTGCTCACTCACTGAAATGAGAAGTTAGTTGAATGAGACATTCCCTACAGTGTTCTTTCACAGAGTGGAGAATACGGCATTCATTGCTAGTTCTGCGCTTTGGATTCCATACGTTGCTCAGCTACGGTAACAAGATGTTAGCTGAAGGAGGCATTCCACACCGTGTATTTTCACAGAGTTCAGTATATGGCACTTCACTGCTAGTTCTACTCATTCCATTCCACACACTGCTAACTTACTGAAACAAGACGTTAGTTGAATGAGGAATTCCCCACAGTGTCGTTTCGCAGAATGGAGTGTATGGCACTGCGCTGCTAGTTCTGCGCATTCAGGTCCTCACACTGCTAACTTACTGTCACAAGATGTTATTGAAAGAGGCATTCCGCACAGTGTTGTTTCAAAGAGTTGAGTAAGTGCAATGCTCTCCAAGACGTGCGCGTTGGATCCACACACTGCTACCTTACTGAAACAGAACGTTAGTCAAATGAGGCATTCCCCACAGTGCTGATTCACAGAACTGAGTCTGTTGCACTTCGCTGCGAGGTCTGCGCATTCAATTTCATACAATGCTAACTTACTGAAACAAGAGGATAGTTGAAAGAGGCATTCCCTACAGGGTTGTTTCACAGCCTGGAGCGTATGGCACTTCACTGCTAGTTCTGCGCATTCAGTTCCTCACACCGCTGACTTGCTGAAATAAGATGTTAGTTGATTGAGGCATTCCCCACCGTGTTGATTCACAGAGTTGAGTCCATAGCACCTCGCTGCTAGTTCTGTGCATGGGAATCCACACCCTCTTAACTTAATGAAACAAGATGTTTATTCAATGAGGCATTCCCGACAGTGTTGCTTCACAGATTGGAGCATATGGCACTTCGCGGCTAGTTCTGTGCATTCAGGTCCTCACACTGCTAACTTACCGAAACTAGATGTTACGCGAAAGAGGCATTTTCCACAGTGTTGTTTCACAGAGTTGAGTGTGTGGCACTTCGCTGCGAGGTCTGCGCAATCAGTTTCTCACAATGCTAATTTACAGAAACAAGAGGTTCGTTCAATGAGACAGTCCCCAAGGTGTTGTTTCACAGAGTGAAGCTTATGACAATTCGCTACTAGTACTGAGCATTCAATTTCACACACTGGTAACTTACTGAAACAAGATATAAGTTGAAGGAAGCATTCCCCACAGTGTTGTTTCACAGAGATGAGTGCATAGTACTTTGCTCCTAGTTCTGATCACGGGAATCCACACACTCTTAACTTACAGAAACAAGATGTTAGTTGAATTAGGCTTCCCCACAGTGTTGTTTCAGAGTGGAGCGTATGGCACTTCTCTGCTAGTTCTGTGCATTCAGTGCCTCATACTGCTAACTGGTTGAAACAAGATGTTAGTTGGTCGAGGCATTCCCCACAGTGTTGTTTCACAGCCTGGAGCGTATTGCACTTCGCTGCTAGTTCTGCACGTTTAGTTCCTCACACTGCTATCTTACTGAAACTAGATGTTATTTGAACGAGACATTCCCCACAGTGTTGTTTCACAGAGTGAAGCATATGGTAGCTCGCGACTAGTTCTGTGCATTCAGTTTCACACACTGATAAATTACTGAAACAAGAGGTTACTCCAATGAAACTTTCCTACAGTTTTGTCTCACAGAGTGGAGCCTATGGAACCACGCTACTAGTTCTGCGCATTCAATTTCACACACTGATAACTTACTGAAACAAGTTATTAGTTGATTGAGGCATTGCCCACAGTGTTGTTTCACAGAGATGAGTGCACAGCACTTTCCTCCTAGTTCTGCTCACGGGAATCCACACCCTCAACTTACAGAAACAAGATGTTAGTTGAATTAGGTATTCCCCACACTGTTGTTTCACAGTGTTGTGGAGTATATGGCACTTGGCTGCTAGTTCTGCGCATTCAGTTCCTTACACTGCTAACTTGCTGAAACAAGATGTTAGCTGATTGAGGCATTCCCCACAGTATTGTTTCACAGCCTGGATCATATAGCACTTCGCTGCTAGTTCTGCTCATTCAGTTCCTCACACTGCTAACTTACTGGCACAAGATTTTAGTTGAAAGAGGCATGCTCCACAGTGTTATTTCACAGACTTTGTGTTAGGCACTTCTCTCCGAGGTCTGCGCATTCAGTTTCACGCAATGCTAAATTACTGTAACAAGAGCTTAGTTCAATGAGGCATTCCCCACAGTGTTGTTTCACAGAGTGAAGTATATGGTACCTCGCTACTAATGCTGTGCATTGAATTTTGATTACTTACTGAAGCAAGATAATAGTTGGTTGAGGCATTCCCCACAGTATTGTTTAACAGAGATGAGTGCATAGCACTTTGCTCCTAGTTCTGCGCATTCAGTTCTTCACTCTGCTAACTTGCTGAAACAAGATGTCAGTTGATGGAGGCTTTCCCCCAATATTATTTCCCAGCCTGGAGCCTATGGCACTTTGCTCCTAGTTCCGCGAGTTCAGTTCCTCACACTGCTAACTTGCTGAAAGAAGATGTTAGTTGATTGAGGCTTTCCACACAGAGTTCTTTCACAGAGTTGAGTATAGGGCACTAAGCTTCTAGTTCTGTATATTGGATTTGGTACCCTGCTAACTTACTGAAACAAGATGTTATTTGAAACAGGCTTTCCCCACAGTGTTGTTTCACAGAGTTGTATGTATGGCACTTCTCCCTTAGGATTCCATACAATGCTCACTTACTGAAACAAGATGTTAGTTAATGGAGGCATTCATCACTATGTTGTTTCACAGAGTTGAGTGTGCATAACACGTTGTTGCTAGTTCTGTGCATGGGAATCCACATCCTCTTAACTTACTGAAACAAGATGTTAGTTGAATTAGACATTCTGCACAGTGCCGTTTCAGAGTGGATCGTATGGCAGCTCGCTACTAGTTCTACGCATTCAATTTCACACACTGATAACTTACTGAAAGAAGATATTAGTTGAATTAGGCATTCCCCACAGTGTTGTTCTACAGAGTGGAGCGTATGGCATTTTACACTAGTTCTGTGCATTCAGTTCCTCACACAGCTATCTTGTTTAAACAAGATGTTAGATGACTGAGGCATTTCCCACAGTGTCGATTCACAGAGCTGAGAGTTATGGCACTTCGCTGTTAGTCCTGTGCAATCAGTTACACAGCTCCCATACTGAAACAAATATTAGTTGAAAGAGGCAATCCCCACAGTGTTGTTTCACAGAGTTAGTGTATGGTACTTCGCTGCGATCTGCGCATTCAGGTTCACGCAATGCTAACTTACTGACACAAGAGATTAGTTCAATGAGGCATTCCCCTCAGTGTTGTTTCTCAGAGTGAAGTGTATGTACCTCCCTACTAGTTCTACACATTCAATTTCACACACTGCTAACTTAATGAAACAAGATATTAGTTGGTTGAGGCATTCCCCACAGTGTTGTTTCACGGAGTGGAGTATATGGCACGTTGCTGCTAGTTCTGTGCATTCAGTTCCTCACACTGCTAACTTAATGAAACAAGATGTTACTTGAAAGAAGCACTCCCCACAGTGTTATTTCAAAGAATTCAGTGCATGGCACCTCGCCTCCTGTTCTGCGCATTCTATATCACACACCGCTAACTTGCTGAAACAAGCTGTTAGTTGCAGGAGGCCTTCGGCACGGTGTTGTTTCACAGAGTTGAATGTATGAGACTTCGCTACTAGGTCTGCACATTCGGTTTCACACAGTGCTAACTTACTGAACAAGAGGTTAGTTCAATGAGGCATTCCCCACAGTGTTGTTTCACAGAGTTGTGTGTATGGCACTTCGCTCCAAGGTCTGTGCGTTGGATTGCACACGCTGCTAACTTACTGAAACATGATGTTAGAGGAAGGAGGACTTCCACACAGTGTTGTTTCACAGAAATGAGTATACGACACTTCGCTTCGGGTCCTGCATATTGGATTCCGTACACTGCTACCTTACTGTAACAAGACGTGAGTTCAATGAGGCATTCCCCACAGTATCGGTTCACAGAGTGGAGTATATAGCACGTTGCTGCTAGTTCTGCGCATTCAGCTGCTCACACTGCTAACTTACTGAAACAAGATGTAACTTGAAAGAGGAGTTCCCCACAGTGTTATTGCACAGAGTTGAGTGCATGCCACCTCGCTAACTGTCCTGCGCTTTCTATATCACACACCGCTTACTTGCTGAAAGAAGCTGTTAGTTGCAGGAGGCCTTCCGCTCTGTGTTGTTTCACAGAGTTGAGTGTATGGCACTTCGCTACTAGGTCTGCGCTTTCAGTTTCACACAATGCTAACTTACTGAAACAAGCGATTAGTTCAATGAGGCATTCCCCTTAGTGTTGCTTCACAGAGTGGAGTGTATGGCACTTTGCTGCTAGTTCTGCGCATTCAGTTCCTCTCACTGCTAACTTACTGTGTTGTCTCACAGAGTGGAGTGTATGGCACTTCGCTTCCTGATCGGCGCTTTCAGCTCCTCACACTACTAACTTACTGAAACAAGATGTTCCTTGAAAGAGGCACTCCCCACAGGGTGATTTCACAGAGATGAGTGCATGGCACCTCGCTGCTTGTTCTGCGCATTCTAGATCACACACCGCTAACTTGTGGAAACAAGCTGTTAGTTGATCGAGGCATTCCCCACAGTGTTGTCTCACTGAGTGGAGTGTGTGGCACTTCGCAACTAGGTCTGTGCATTCAGTTTCACAGATTGCTAACTTGCTGAAACAAGATGTTCCTTGAAAGAGGCCCTCCCCACAAGGTTATGACACAAGATGAGTGCATGGCACCACGCTGCCTGTTCTGCTAATTCTATATCACACTACTCTAGCTTGCTGAAAAAAGCTGTTAGTTGCAGGAGGCCTTCCGTACTGCGTTGTTTGCCAGAGTTGAGTGTATGGCACTGCGCAGCTAGGTCTGCGCATTCGGTTTCACACGCTGCTAACTTACTGAAACATGAAGTTAGAGGAATGAGGCCTGCCACTCGGTGTTGTTTCACAGAATTCAGTATACGACACTTTCCTGCTGGTTCTGCGAATCGGATAACGTACACTGCTACCTTACTGAAACAAGAGGTTACTTCAGAGAGGCACTCGCCCCAGTTTTGTTTCACAGACTGGAGTGTATGGCACTTTGCTGCCTGTTCTGCGCATTCAGTTCCTAACCGTGCTACCTAACTGAAACAAGTCGTTAGTTCAATGAGGCACTCGACACGGTGTTGCTTCACAGAGTTGAGTGTATGGCACGTTGCTGTTAGTTCTGCGCATTCAGTTCCAAACCGCGCTACCTTACTGAAACAAGAGGTTACTTCAGAGAGGCACTCGCCACAGTGTTGATTCACAGACCGGAGGGCATGGCACGTAACTGCCAGTTGTGCGCATTCAGTTCCAAACCATGCTACCTTAATGAAACAAGGGTTTAGTTCAATGAGGCACTTGCCACCGTGTTGGTTCATGGAGTGGAGTACATAGCACGTTGCTGCTATTTCTGCGAATTCAGTTCCTATCCCTGCTACCTAAATGAAACAAGATGTTAGTTCAATGAGGCACTCGCCAAAGTGTTGCTTCACAGAGAGGAGTGTATGGCTCTTTGCTTCTAGCGCTGTGCATTCAGTTCCTAACCGTGCTTCCTAAATGAAACAAGAGGTTAGTTCAATGAGGCACTCACCAAGGTGTTGCTTCACAGAGTGGAGTATATAGCACGTGGCTGCCTGTTCTGCGCATTCAGTTCCTAACCGTGCTACCTAAATGAAACAAGAGGTTAGTTCAATGAGGCACTCGCCAAAGTGTTGCTTCACAGAGTTGAGTGTATGGCATGTTGCTGCTAGTTCTAGGCATTCAGCTGCTCACACTGCTAACTACTGAAACAAGATGTATCTTGAAAGAGGAATTCCCCACAGTGTTATTGTACAGAGTTGAGTCCATTCAACCTAGCTACCAGTTCTGCGCTTTCTGTATCTCATACCGCTCACTTGCTGAAAGAAGCTGTCTGTTGCAAGAGGCGTTCTGCACTGCGTTGTTTTACAGAGTTGAGCGTATGGCACTTCGCTCCAACATCTGTGCATAGGATTCCAGACGCTGCAAACGTACTGAATCAGGTTAGAGGAAGGAGGCCTTCCACTCAGTGTTGTTTCACAAAATTGAATATACAACACTCCGCTGCCAGTTCTGCGAGTTGGAATCCTGAAACTGCTACCTTTCTGAAACAAAGGTTACATCAGGGAGGCACACGCCCCAGTGCTGTTTCACAGACCGCAGTGTACAACACTTTCGTGCAAGTTCTGCGCATTCAGTTCCTAAACGTGCTACCTAAATGACACAAGGGTTTAGTTCAATGAGGCATTCGCCACAGTGTTGGTTCACAGAGTGGAGTCTATCGCACGTTGCTGCTATTTCTACGCAGTCAGTTCCTAACCCTCTTACCTAAATGAAACAAGAGGTTAGTTCAGTGAGGCAATCGCCAAAGTGGTTCCTTCACAGAGTGGAGTATGTAGCAATTTGCTGCCTGTTCTGCGCATTCAGTTTTTAACCGTGCTAACTAAAAGAAACAAGAGGAGAGTACAGTGAGGCACTCACCACTGTTTTGTTTCACAGAGCAAAGGGTATGGCTCTTGCTGCTAGTTCTGCGCATTCAGTTTTTAATCGTGCTATATAAGTGAAACAAGACGTTAGATCAATGAGGCACTCGCCACTGTGTTGCATCACAGAGTAAAGCCTATGGCGCTTTGCTGCTAGTTCTGCGCATTCAGGTTTTTACCGTGCTACCTAAACGAAACAAGTGTTAGTTCATTGAGGCACTCGCCACAGTGTTGGTTCACAGAGTGGAGTGTATAGCACCTTGCTGCCTGTTCTGCGCATTCAGTTCCTAACAGTGCTACCTAAATGAAACAAGAGGTTAGTTCAGTGAGGCACTCGCCACTGTGTTGTTTCACAGAGTAAAACATAAGGCTCTTTGCTGCTAGTTCTAAGCATTCAGTTTTTAACCGTGCTACCTAATTGAAACAAGAGGTTAGTTCAATGAGGCACCCGACAAAGTGTTCCATCACAGAGTGGAGTATGTACCACTTTGCTCCCTGTTCTTCTCAATCAGTTCTTAACAGCGCTACCTAAATGAAACAAGAGGTTAGTTCAGTGAGGCACTCGCCACTGTGCTGTTTCACAGAGTAAAGCGAATGGCTCTTTGTTGCGTGTTCTGCGCATTGAGTTTTTAACCGTGCTACCTAAGGGAAACAAGAGGTTAGTTCAGTGAGGCACTCGCCACTGTGTTGTTTCAGAGAGTAAAGCCTATGGCTCTTTGCTCCTTGTTCTACACTTTCAGTTTTTAACAGTGCTACCTAATTGAAACAAGAGCTTAGATCAATGAGGCACTCGCCACAGTGTTGGTTCACAGAGTGGAGTGTATAGCACCTTGCTGCCCGTTCTGTGCATTCAATTCCTAGCATGCTACCTAAATGAAACAAGAGGTTAGTTCAGTGAGGCACTCGCCACTGTGTTGTTTCACAGAGTAAAGCGTATGGCTCTTTGCTGCTAGTTCTAGGCATTCAGTTTTTAACCGTGCTATGTAAATTAAACAAGAGGTTAGTTCAGTGAGGGACTCGCCACTGTGTTGTTTCACAGAGGAAAGCCTATGACTCTTTGCCGCTAATTCTGCGCATTCAGGTTTTTACCGTGCTACCTAAATGAAACTAGAGGTTAGTTCATTGAGACACTCGCCACAGTGTTGGTTCACAGAGTGGAGTGTATAGTACCTTGCTGCCCGTTCTGCGCATTCAATTCCTAGCATTGCTACCTAAATGAAACAAGAGGTTAGTTCAGTGAGGCACTCGCAACTGTGTTGTTTCACAGAGTAAAGTGTATGGCTCTTTGCTGCTAGTTCTGTGCATTGAGTTTTTAACCGTGCTACCTAAATGAAACAAGAGGTTAGTTCAGTGAGGCACTCGCCAAAGTGTTCCTTCACAGAGTGGCGTATGTAGCAATTTGCTGCCTGTTCTGCGCATTCAGTTCTTAACCGTGCTAACTAAAAGAAACTAAGAGGTTAGTTCAATGAGGCACTCGCCACTGTGTTGTTTCACAGAGTAAATCGTATGGCTCTTTGCTGCTAGTTCTGTGCATTCAGGTCTTAACCGTGCTATCTAAATGAAAGACGAGGTGAGTTCAGTGAGGCACTCGCCACTGTGTTGTTTCGGAGAGTAAAACGTATGGCTCTTTGCTCCTTGTTCTACGCATTGAGTTTTTAACCGTGCTACCTAATTGAAACAAAGGTTAGTTCAATGAGGCACTGGCCACAGTGTTGGTTCACAGAGTGGAGTGTATAGCACCTTGCTGCCTGTTCTGCGCATTCAGTTCCTAACAGTGCTACCTAAATGAAACAAGAGGTTAGTTCAGTGAGGCACTCGCCACAGTGTTGTTTCACAGACGAAAGCCTATGACTCTTTGCCGCTATTTCTGCGCATTAAGGTTTTTATCGTGCTACCTAAATGAAACAAGAGGTTAGTTCATTGAGGCACTCGCCACAGTGTTGGTTCACAGAGTGGAGTGTATAGCACCTTGCTGCCTGTTCTGCGCATTCAGTTCCTAACAGTGCTACCTAAATGAAACAAGAGGTTAGTTCAGTGAGGCACTCGCCACTGTGTTGTTTCACAGAGTAAAACATAAGGCTCTTTGCTGCTAGTTCTAGGCATTCAGTTTTTAACCGTGCTATGTAAATTAAACAAGAGGTTAGTTCAGTGAGGCACTCGCCGGTGTGTTGTTTCACAGAGTAAAGCGTATGGCTCTTTGCTGCTTGTTCTGCGCATTCAGTTTTTAACCGTGCTACCTAAGGGAAACAAGAGGTTAGTTCAATGAGGCCCTCGCCACTGTGTTGTTTCACAGAGTAAAGCATACGCCTCTTTGCTGCTCATTCTGCGCATTTAGTTCTTAACCGTGCTATCTAAAAGAAACGAGAGGTTAGTTGAATGAGGCACTCGCTACTGTGTTGTTTCCCAGAATAAAGCATATGGCTCTTTGCTGCTAGTTCTGCGCATTGAGTTTTTAACCGTGCTACCTAAGTGAAACAAGAGGTTAGTTCAATGAGGCACTCGCCACAGTGTTGGTTCACAGAGTGGAGTGTATAGCACCTTGATGCCTGTTCTGCGCATTCAGTTCCTAACAGCGCTACCCAAATGAAACAAGAGGTTCGTTCAGTGAGGCACTCGCCACTGTGTTGTTTCACAGAGTAAAGCGTATGGCTCTTTGTTACTGGTTCTGCGCATTCAGTTTTTAACCGTGCTACCTAAATGAAACAAGAGGTTAGTTCAGTGAGGCCCTCGCCACTGTGTTGTTTCACAGAGTAAAGCGTACGGCTCTTTGCTGCTCATTCTGCGCATTCAATTTTTAACCGTACTACCTAAGGGAAACAAGAGGTTAGTTCAATGAAGCCCTCGCCACAGTGTTGGTTCACAGAGTGGAGTGTATAGCACGTTGCTGCCTGTTCGGCAAATTCAGTTCCTAACAGTGCTACCTAAATGAAACAAGAGGTTAGTTCAGTGAGGCACTCGCAACTGTGTTGTTTCACAGAGGAAAGCCTATGGCTCTTTGCTGCTAGTTCTGCGCATTCAGTTTTTAACCGTGCTACCTAAGGGAAACAAGAGGTTAATTCAATGAAGCACTCGCCACAGTGTTGGTCACAGAGTGGAGTGTATAGCACGTTGATGCCTGTTCGGCGCATTCTGTTCTAACAGTGCTACCTAAAGGAAACATGAGGATAGTTCAGTGTGGCACTCGCAACTGTGTTGTTTCACAGAGGAAAACGTAAGGCTCTTTGCTGCTAGTTCTAGGCATTCAGTTTTTAACCGTGCTACCTAATTGAAACAAGAGATTAGTTCAAAGACGTACTCGACAAAGTGTTCCATCACAGAGTGGAGTATGTACCACTTTGCTCCCTGTTCTTCGCATTCAGTTCTTAACAGCGCTACCTAAATGAAACAAGAGGGTAGTTCAGTGAGGCACTCGCCACTGTGTTGTTTCACAGAGTAAAGCGTATGGCTCTTTGCTGCTCATTCTGCGCATTCAGTTTTTAAACCGTGCTACCTAAGGGAAACAAGAGGTTTGTTCAATGAGGCCATCGCCACTGTGTTGTTTCACAGAGAAAAGCGTACGGCTCTTTGCTGCTAGTTCTGCGCATTGAGTTTTTACCGTGCTACCTAAGTGAAACAAAGGTTAGTTCAATGAAGTTCTCGCCACAGTGTTGGTTCACAGAGTGGAGTGTATAGCACCTTGCTGCCTGTTCTGCGCATTCAGTTCCTAACAGTGCTACCTAAATGAAACAAGAGGTTAGTTCAGTGAGGCACTGGCCACAGTGTTGTTTCACAGACGAAAGCCTATGACTCTTTGCCGCTTGTTGTGCGCATGCAGGTTTTAAGCGTGCTATGTAAATTAAACAGGAGGTTAGTTCAGTGAGGCACTCGCCACTGTGTTGTTTCACAGAGTAAAGCGTACGGCTCTTTGCTGCTCATTCTGTGCATTCAGTTTTTAACCGTGCTATCTAAGTGAAACAAGAAGTTAGTTCAGTGAGGCACTCGCAACTGTGTTGTTTCACAGAGGAAAACGTAAGGCTCTTTGCTGCTAGTTCTAGGCATTCAGTTTTTAACCGTGCTACCTAATTGAAACAAGAGATTAGTTCAATGAGGCACTCGACAAAGTGTTCCATCACAGAGTGGAGTATGTACCACTTTGCTCCCTGTTCTTCGCATTCAGTTCTTAACAGCGCTACCTAAATGAAACAGGAGGGTAGTTCAGTGAGGCACTCGCCACTGTGTTGTTTCACAGAGTAAAGCGTATGGCTCTTTGCTGCTCATTCTGCGCATTCAGTTTTTAACCGTGCTACCTAAGGGAAACAAGAGGTTTGTTCAATGAGGCCGTCGCCACTGTGTTGTTTCACAGAGTGAAGGGTACGGCTCTTTGCTGCTATTTCTGCGCATTCAGTTTTTTACCGTGCTAACTAAGTGAAACAAGAGGTTAGTTCATTGAGGCACTCGCCACAGTGTTGTTTCACAGAGTAAAGCTTACGGCTCTTTGCTGCTAGTTCTAGGCATTCAGTTTTTAACCCTGCTATATAAATTAAACAAGAAGTTAGTTCAGTGAGGCACTCGCCACTGTGTTGTTTCACAGAGTAAAACATAAGGCTCTTTGCTGCTAGTTATAGGCATTCAGTTTTTAACCCTCCTATGTAAATTAAACAAGAGGTTAGTTCAGTGAGGCACTCGCCACTGTGTTGTTTCACAGAGTAAAGCGTACGGCTCTTTGCTGCTAGTTCTGTGCATTCAGGTTTTAACCGTGCTATCTAAATGAAACAAGAGGTTAGTTCAGTGAGGCACTGGCCACTGTGTTTTTTCAGAGAGTAAAGCGTATGGCTCTTTGCTCCTTGTTCTGCGCTTTCAGTTTTTAACCGTGCTACCTAATTGAAACAAGAGCTTATATCAATGAGGCACTCGCCACAGTGTTGGGTCACAGAGTGGAGTGTATAGCACCTTGCTGCCCGTTCTGCGCATTCAATTCCTAGCATGCTACCTAAATGAAACAAGAG
The DNA here is from genome assembly GCA_030068075.1 of Paguma larvata. Taxonomy (NCBI): domain Eukaryota; kingdom Metazoa; phylum Chordata; class Mammalia; order Carnivora; family Viverridae; genus Paguma; species Paguma larvata. The sequence continues at coordinate 48,208 of JAINVK010000049.1, read as the reverse complement.
GTTAGTTCAGTGAGGCACTCGCCACTGTGTTGTTTCACAGAGTAAAGCGTATGGCTCTTTGCTGCTAGTTCTAGGCATTCAGTTTTTAATCGTGCTATGTAAATTTAACAAGAGGTTAGTTCAGTGAGGCACTCGACACTGTGTTGTTTCACAGTAAAGCGTATGGCTCTTTGCTGCTTGTTCTGCGCATTCAGTTTTTAACCGTACTACCTAAGGGAAAGAAGAGGTTAGTTCAATGAGGCCCTCGCCACTGTGTTGTTTCACAGAGTAAAGCTTAGGGCTCTTTGCTGCTCATTCTGCGCATTCAGTTTTTTACCGTGCTATCTAATTGAAACAAGAGGTTACTTCAGTGAGGCACTCGCCACTGTGTTGTTTCACAGAGTGGAGTATGTAGCATTTGCTGCCTGTCCTGCGCATTCAGTTCTTAACCGTGCTAACTAAAAGAAACGAGAGGTTAGTTCAATGAGGCACTCGCCACTGTGTTGTTTCCCAGAATAAAGCATATGGCTCTTTGCTGCTAGTTCTGCGCATTGAGTTTTTAACCGTGCTACCTAAGTGAAACAAGAGGTTAGTTCAAAGAGGCACTCGCCACAGTGTTGGTTCACAGAGTGGAGTGTATAGCACCTTGCTGCCTGTTCTGCGCATTCAGTTCCTAACAGTGCTACCTAAATGAAACAAGAGGTTCGTTCAGTGAGGCACTCGCCACAGTGTTGTTTCACAGAGGAAAGCCTATGACTCTTTGCCGCTAGTTCTGCGCATTCAGGTTTTTACCGTGCTTCCTAAATGAAAAAAGAGGTTAGTTCAATGAGGCACTCGCCACAGTGTTGTTTGCCAGAATAAAGCATATAGCTCTTTGCTGCTAGTTCTGCGCATTAGTTTTTAACCGTGCTACCTAAGGGAAACAAGTGGTTAGTTCAATGAGGCACTCGCCACTGTGTTGTTTCACAGAGTAAAGAGTACGGCTCTTTGCTGCTTGTTCTACGCATTCAGTGTTTAACCGTGCTACCTAATTGAAACAAGAGGTTAGTTCAATGAGGCACCCGACAAAGTGTTCCATCACAGACTGGAGTATGTACCACTTTGCTCCCTGTTCTTCGCATTCAGTTCTTAACAGCGCTACCCAAATGAAATAAGAGGTTAGTTCAGTGAGGCACTCGCCACTGTGTTGTTTCACAGAGTAAAACATAAGGCTCTTTGCTGCTACTTCTGCGCATTCAGGTTTTTAACCGTGCTACCTAAATGAAACAAGAGGTTAGTTCAGTGAGGATACTCGCCACTGTGTTGGTTCACAGAGTAGTGTATAGCACGTTGATACCTGTTCTGCGCATTCAGTTCTAACAGTGCTACCTAAATGAAACAAGAGGTTAGTTCAGTGAGGCACTCGCCACTGTGTTGTTTCACAGAGTAAAGCATATGGCTCTTTGCTGCTAGTTCTGCGAATTCAGTTTTTCACCGTGCTAACTAATTGAAACAAGAGGTTAGTTCAATGAGGCACTCGCCAAAGTGTTCCATCACAGAGTGGAGTATGTATCACTTTGCTCCCTGTTCTTCACATTCAGTTCTTAACAGCGCTAACCCAAATGAAACAAGAGGTTAGTTCAGTGAGGCACTCGCCACTGTGTTGTTTCACAGAGTAAAGCGTATGTCTCCTTTGCTGCTTGTTCTGCGCATTCATTTTTAACCGTGCTACCTAAGGGAAACAAGAGGGTAGTTCAATGAGGCTCTCGCCACTGTTTTTTTCACAAGTAAAGCGTACGGCTCTTTGCTGCTACTTCTGCGCATTCAGGTTTTAACCGTGCTATCTAAATGAAACAAGAGGTTAGTTCAGTGAGGCACTCGCCAAAGTGTTCCTTCACAGAGTGGAGTAGTACATTTGCTGCCTGTCCTGCTCATTCAGTTCTAACCGTGCTAACTAAAAGAAACTAGAGGTTAGTTCAATGAGGCACTCGCCACTGTGTTGTTTCACAGATAAAGCCATATGGCTCTTTGCTGCTAGTTCTGCGCATTCAGTTTTTAACCGTGCTACCTAAATGAAACAAGAGGTTTGTTCATTGAGGCACTCGCCACAGTGTTGGTTCACAGAGTGGAGTGTATAGCACGTTGATGCCTGTTCTGCGCATTCAGTTCCTAACAGTGCTATCTAAATGAAACAAGAGGTTAGTTCAGTGAGGCACTCGCTACTGTGTTGTTTCACAGAGTAAAACATAAGGCTCTTTGCTGCTAGTTCTAGGCATTCAGTTTTTAACCGTGCTATGTAAATTAAACAAGAGGCTGGTTCAGTGAGGCACTCGTCACTGTGTTGTTTCACAGAGTAAAGCGTATGGCTCTTTGCTGCTGGTTCTGCGCATTCAGTTTTTAACCGTGCTACCTAAATGAAACAAGAGGTTAGTTCAGTGAGGCCCTCGCCACTGTGTTGTTTCACAGAGTAAAGCGTATGGCTCTTTGCTGCTGGTTCTGCGCATTCAGTTTTTAACCGTGCTACCTAAGGGAAACAAGAGGTTAGTTCAATGAGGCACTCGCCACAGTGTTGGTTCACAGAGTGGAGTGTATAGCACGTTGATGCCTGTTCGGCGTATTCAGTTCCTAATAGTGCTACCTAAATGAAACAAGAGGTTAGATCAGTGAGGCACTCGCAACTGTGTTGTTTCACAGAGGAAAACGTAACGCTCTTTGCTGCTAGTTCTAGGCATTCAGTTTTTAACCGTGCTACCTAATTGAAACAAGAGGTTATTTCAATGAGGCACTCGTCACAGTGTTGATTCACAGAGTGGAGTATGTAGCACTTTGCTCCCTGTTCTTCGCATTCAGTTCTTAACGGCACTACCTAAATGAAACAAGAGGTTAGATCAATGAGGCACTCGCCACAGGGTTGGTTCACAGAGTGGAGTGTATAGCACCTTGCTGCCCGTTCTGCGCATTCAATTGCTAGCATTGCTACCTAAATTAAACAAGAGGTTAGTTCATTGAGGCACTCGCCACTGTGTTGTTTCACAGAGTAAAACGTACGGCTCTTTGCTGGTAGTTTTTTCGCATTCAGTTTTTAACTGTGCTTCCTAAATGAAACAAGAGGTTAGTTCAGTGAGGCACTCGCCACAGTGTTGGTTCACAGAGTAAAGCGTATGGCTCTTTGCTGCTAGTTCTAGTCATTCAGTTTTTAACCGTGGTACGTAAATGAAACAGGTTAGTTCGGTGAGGCACTCGCCGCTGTGTTGTTTCACAGAGTAAAGCGTATGGCTCTTTGCTGCTAGTTCTGCGCATTGAGTTTTTAACCGTGCTACCTAAGTGAAACAAGAGGTTAGTTCAATGAGGCACTCGCCACAGTGTTGGTTCACAGAGTGGAGTGTATAGCACCTTGCTGCCTGTTCTGCGCATTCAGTTCCTAACAGTGCTACCTAAATGAAACAAGAGGTTAGTTCAGTGAGGCACTCGCCACTGTGTTGTTTCACAGAGTAAAGCGTATGGCTCTTTGCTGCTAGTTCTGTGTATTGAGTTTTTAACCTTGCTATCTAAGTGAAACAAGAGGTTAGTTCAGTGGGGCACTCGCCAAAGTGTTCCTTCACAGAGTGGAGTATGTAGCAATTTGCTGCCTGTTCTGCGCATTCAGTTCTTAACCGTGCTAACTAAAAGAAACTAAGAGGTTAGTTCAATGAGGCACTCGCCACTGTGCTGTTTCACAGAGTAAAGCATATGGCTCTTTGCTGCTAGTTCTAGGCATTCAGTTTTTAACCGTGCTACCTAAATGAAACAAGAGGTTAGTTCAGTGAGGCACTCGCCAAAGTGTTTTTTCCTAGAGTAAATCGTATGGCTCTTTGCTGCTAGTTCTGTGCATTCAGGTTTTAACCGTGCTATCTAAATGAAAGACGAGGTTAGTTCAGTGAGGCACTCACCACTGTGTTGTTTCACAGAGTAAAGCGTATGGCTCTTTGCTGCTTGTTCTGCGCATTCAGGTTTTAACCGTGCTACCTAAGTGAAACAGGAGGTAATTTCAATGAGGCACTCATCACAGTGTTGATTCACAGAGTGGAGTGTATAGCACCTTGCTGCCCGTTCTGCGCATTCAATTCCTAGCATTGCTACCTAAATTAAACAAGAGGTTAGTTCATTGAGGCACTCGCCACTGTGTTGTTTCACAGAGTAAAACGTACGGCTCTTTGCTTGTAGTTTTTTCGCATTCAGTTTTTAACCGTGCTTCCTAAATGAAACAAGAGGTTAGTTCAGTGAGGCACTCGCCACAGTGTTGGTTCACAGAGTAAAGCGTATGGCTCTTTGCTGCTAGTTCTGCGCATTCAGGTTTTAACCGTGCTATCTAAGTGAAACAGGAGGTTAGTTCAGTGAGGCACTCGCCAAAGTGTTCCTTCACAGAGTGGAGTATGTAGCAATTTGCTGCCTGTTCTGCGCATTCATTTCTTAACCGTGCTATCTAAAAGAAACGAGAGGTTAGTTCAATGAGGCACTCGCCAATGTGTTGTTTCCCAGAATAAAGCATATGGTTCTTTGCTGCTAGTTCTGCGCATTGAGTTTTTAACCGTGCTACCTAAGTGAAACAAGAGGTTAGTTCAATGAGGCACTCGCCACAGTGTTGGTTCACAGAGTGGAGTGTATAGCACCTTGCTGCCTGTTCTGCGCATTCAGTTCCTAACAGTGCTACCTAAATGAAACAAGAGGTTAGTTCAGTGAGGCACTCGCCACTGTGTTGTTTCACAGAGTAAAGCGTACGGCTCTTTGCTGCTACTTCTGCGCATTCAGGTTTTAACCGTGCTACCTAAATGAAACAAGAGGTTAGTTCAGTGAGGCACTCGCCAAAGTGTTCCTTCACAGAGTGGAGTATGTAGCAATTTGCTCCCAGTTCTGCGCATTCAGTTCTTAACCGTGCTAACTAAAAGAAACGAGAGGTTAGTTCAGTGAGGCACTCGCCACAGTGTTGTTTCACAGAGTAAAGCGTAAGGCTCTTTGCTGCTACTTCTGCGCATTCAGGTTTTTACCGTGCTACCTAAATGAAACAAGAGGTTAGTTCATTGAGATACTCGCCACAGTGTTGGTTCACAGAGTAGTGTATAGCACGTTGATACCTGTTCTGTGCATTCAGTTCCTAACAGTGCTACCTAAATGAAACAAGAGGTTAGTTCAGTGAGGCACTCGCCACTGTGTTGTTTCACAGAGTAAAACATAAGGCTCTTTGCTGCTAGTTCTAGGAATTCAGTTTTTCACCTTGCTAACTAATTGAAACAATAGGTTAGTTCAATGAGGCACTCGCCAAAGTGTTCCATCACAGAGTGGAGTATGTATCACTTTGCTCCCTGTTCTTCACATTCAGTTCTTAACAGCGCTACCCAAATGAAACAAGAGGTTATCGCCACTGTGTTGTTTCACAGAGTAAAGCGTATGTCTCTTTGCTGCTTGTTCTGCGCATTCAATTTTTAACCGTGCTACCTAAGGGAAACAAGAGGGTAGTTCAATGAGGCTCTCGCCACTGTTTTTTTCACAGAGTAAAGCGTACGGCTCTTTGCTGCTACTTCTGCGCATTCAGGTTTTAACCGTGCTACCTAAATGAAACAAGAGGTTAGTTCAGTGAGGCACTCGCCAAAGTGTTCCTTCACAGAGTGGAGTATGTAGCATTTGCTGCCTGTCCTGCTCATTCAGTTCTTAACCGTGCTAACTAAAAGAAACGAGAGGTTAGTTCAATGAGGCACTCGCCACTGTGTTGTTTCCCAGAATAAAGCATATGGCTCTTTGCTGCTAGTTCTGCGCATTGAGTTTTTAACCGTGCTACCTAAGTGAAACAAGAGGTTAGTTCAATAAGGCTCTCGCCACAGTGTTGGTTCACAGAGTGGAGTGTATAGCACCTTGCTGCCAGTTCTGCGCATTCAGTTCCTAACAGTGCTACCTAAAAGAAACAAGAGGTTAGTTCAGTGAGGCACTCGCCACAGTGTTGTTTCACAGAGGAAAGCCTATGACTCTTTGCCGCTTGTTGTGCGCATTCAGGTTTTTACCGTGCTACCTAAATGAAACAAGAGGTTTGTTCATTGAGGCACTCGCCACAGTGTTGGTTCACAGAGTGGAGTGTATAGCACGTTGATGCCTGTTCTGCGCATTCAGTTCCTAACAGTGCTATCTAAATGAAACAAGAGGTTAGTTCAGTGAGGCACTCGCTACTGTGTTGTTTCACAGAGTAAAACATAAGGCTCTTTGCTGCTAGTTCTAGGCATTCAGTTTTTAACCGTGCTATGTAAATTAAACAAGAGGCTGGTTCAGTGAGGCACTCGTCACTGTGTTGTTTCACAGAGTAAAGCGTATGGCTCTTTGCTGCTGGTTCTGCGCATTCAGTTTTTAACCGTGCTACCTAAATGAAACAAGAGGTTAGTTCAGTGAGGCCCTCGCCACTGTGTTGTTTCACAGAGTAAAGCGTATGGCTCTTTGCTGCTGGTTCTGCGCATTCAGTTTTTAACCGTGCTACCTAAGGGAAACAAGAGGTTAGTTCAATGAGGCACTCGCCACAGTGTTGGTTCACAGAGTGGAGTGTATAGCACGTTGATGCCTGTTCGGCGTATTCAGTTCCTAATAGTGCTACCTAAATGAAACAAGAGGTTAGATCAGTGAGGCACTCGCAACTGTGTTGTTTCACAGAGGAAAACGTAAGGCTCTTTGCTGCTAGTTCTAGGCATTCAGTTTTTAACCGTGCTACCTAAGTGAAACAAGAGGTTATTTCAATGAGGCACTCGTCACAGTGTTGATTCACAGAGTGGAGTATGTAGCACTTTGCTCCCTGTTCTTCGCATTCAGTTCTTAACGGCACTACCTAAATGAAACAAGAGGTTAGATCAATGAGGCACTCGCCACAGGGTTGGTTCACAGAGTGGAGTGTATAGCACCTTGCTGCCCGTTCTGCGCATTCAATTCCTAGCATTGCTACCTAAATGAAACAAGAGGTTAGTTCAGTGAGGCACTCGCCACTGTGTTGTTTCACAGAGTAAAGCGTATGGCTCTTTGCTGCTAGTTCTGTGCATTGAGTTTTTAACCGTGCTATCTAAGTGAAACAAGAGGTTAGTTCAGTGAGGCACTCGCCAAAGTGTTCCTTCACAGAGTGGAGTATGTAGCAATTTGCTGCCTGTTCTGCGCATTCAGTTCTTAACCGTGCTAACTAAAAGAAACTAAGAGGTTAGTTCAATGAGGCACTCGCCACTGTGCTGTTTCACAGAGTAAAGCATATGGCTCTTTGCTGCTAGTTCTAGGCATTCAGTTTTTAACCGTGCTACCTAAATGAAACAAGAGGTTAGTTCAGTGAGGCACTCGCCAAAGTGTTTTTTCCTAGAGTAAATCGTATGGCTCTTTGCTGCTAGTTCTGTGCATTCAGGTTTTAACCGTGCTATCTAAATGAAAGACGAGGTTAGTTCAGTGAGGCACTCACCACTGTGTTGTTTCACAGAGTAAAGCGTATGGCTCTTTGCTGCTTGTTCTGCGCATTCTGTTTTTAACCGTGCTACCTAAGTGAAACAAGAGGTAATTTCAATGAGGCACTCATCACAGTGTTGATTCACAGAGTGGAGTGTATAGCACCTTGCTGCCCGTTCTGCGCATTCAATTGCTAGCATTGCTACCTAAATTAAACAAGAGGTTAGTTCATTGAGGCACTCGCCACTGTGTTGTTTCACAGAGTAAAACGTACGGCTCTTTGCTGGTAGTTTTTTCGCATTCAGTTTTTAACTGTGCTTCCTAAATGAAACAAGAGGTTAGTTCAGTGAGGCACTCGCCACAGTGTTGGTTCACAGAGTAAAGCGTATGGCTCCTTGCTGCTAGTTCTAGTCATTCAGTTTTTAACCGTGGTACGTAAATGAAACAGGTTAGTTCGGTGAGGCACTCGCCGCTGTGTTGTTTCACAGAGTAAAGCGTATGGCTCTTTGCTGCTAGTTCTGCGCATTGAGTTTTTAACCGTGCTACCTAAGTGAAACAAGAGGTTAGTTCAATGAGGCACTCGCCACAGTGTTGGTTCACAGAGTGGAGTGTATAGCACCTTGCTGCCCGTTTTGCGCATTCAGTTCCTAACAGTGCTACCTAAATGAAACAAGAGGTTAGTTCAGTGAGGCACTCGCCACTGTGTTGTTTCACAGAGTAAAGCGTATGGCTCTTTGCTGCTAGTTCTGTGTATTGAGTTTTTAACCTTGCTATCTAAGTGAAACAAGAGGTTAGTTCAGTGGGGCACTCGCCAAAGTGTTCCTTCACAGAGTGGAGTATGTAGCAATTTGCTGCCTGTTCTGCGCATTCAGTTCTTAACCGTGCTAACTAAAAGAAACTAAGAGGTTAGTTCAATGAGGCACTCGCCACTGTGCTGTTTCACAGAGTAAAGCATATGGCTCTTTGCTGCTAGTTCTAGGCATTCAGTTTTTAACCGTGCTACCTAAATGAAACAAGAGGTTAGTTCAGTGAGGCACTCGCCAAAGTGTTTTTTCCTAGAGTAAATCGTATGGCTCTTTGCTGCTAGTTCTGTGCATTCAGGTTTTAACCGTGCTATCTAAATGAAAGACGAGGTTAGTTCAGTGAGGCACTCACCACTGTGTTGTTTCACAGAGTAAAGCGTATGGCTCTTTGCTGCTTGTTCTGCGCATTCAGGTTTTAACCGTGCTACCTAAGTGAAACAGGAGGTAATTTCAATGAGGCACTCATCACAGTGTTGATTCACAGAGTGGAGTGTATAGCACCTTGCTGCCCGTTCTGCGCATTCAATTCCTAGCATTGCTACCTAAATTAAACAAGAGGTTAGTTCAGTGAGGCACTCGCCACTGTGTTGTTTCACAGAGTAAAACGTACGGCTCTTTGCTTGTAGTTTTTTTGCATTCAGTTTTTAACCGTGCTTCCTAAATGAAACAAGAGGTTAGTTCAGTGAGGCACTCGCCACAGTGTTGGTTCACAGAGTAAAGCGTATGGCTCTTTGCTGCTAGTTCTGCGCATTCAGGTTTTAACCGTGCTATCTAAGTGAAACAGGAGGTTAGTTCAGTGAGGCACTCGCCAAAGTGTTCCTTCACAGAGTGGAGTATGTAGCAATTTGCTGCCTGTTCTGCGCATTCATTTCTTAACCGTGCTATCTAAAAGAAACGAGAGGTTAGTTCAATGAGGCACTCGCCAATGTGTTGTTTCCCAGAATAAAGCATATGGTTCTTTGCTGCTAGTTCTGCGCATTGAGTTTTTAACCGTGCTACCTAAGTGAAACAAGAGGTTAGTTCAATGAGGCACTCGCCACAGTGTTGGTTCACAGAGTGGAGTGTATAGCACCTTGCTGCCTGTTCTGCGCATTCAGTTCCTAACAGTGCTACCTAAATGAAACAAGAGGTTAGTTCAGTGAGGCACTCGCCACTGTGTTGTTTCACAGAGTAAAGCGTACGGCTCTTTGCTGCTACTTCTGCGCATTCAGGTTTTAACCGTGCTACCTAAATGAAACAAGAGGTTAGTTCAGTGAGGCACTCGCCAAAGTGTTCCTTCACAGAGTGGAGTATGTAGCAATTTGCTCCCAGTTCTGCGCATTCAGTTTTTAACCTTGCTACCCGAATGAAACAAGAGGTTAGTTCAGTGAGGCACTCGCCACAGTGTTGTTTCACAGAGTAAAGCGTAAGGCTCTTTGCTGCTACTTCTGCGCATTCAGGTTTTTACCGTGCTACCTAAATGAAACAAGAGGTTAGTTCATTGAGATACTCGCCACAGTGTTGGTTCACAGAGTGAGTGTATAGCACGTTGATACCTGTTCTGTGCATTCAGTTCCTAACAGTGCTACCTAAATGAAACAAGAGGTTAGTTCAGTGAGGCACTCGCCACTGTGTTGTTTCACAGAGTAAAACATAAGGCTCTTTGCTGCTAGTTCTAGGAATTCAGTTTTTCACCTTGCTAACTAATTGAAACAATAGGTTAGTTCAATGAGGCACTCGCCAAAGTGTTCCATCACAGAGTGGAGTATGTATCACTTTGCTCCCTGTTCTTCACATTCAGTTCTTAACAGCGCTACCCAAATGAAACAAGAGGTTAGTTCAGTGAGGCACTCGCCACTGTGTTGTTTCACAGAGTAAAGCGTATGTCTCTTTGCTGCTTGTTCTGCGCATTCAATTTTTAACCGTGCTACCTAAGGGAAACAAGAGGGTAGTTCAATGAGGCTCTCGCCACTGTTTTTTTCACAGAGTAAAGCGTACGGCTCTTTGCTGCTACTTCTGCGCATTCAGGTTTTAACCGTGCTACCTAAATGAAACAAGAGGTTAGTTCAGTGAGGCACTCGCCAAAGTGTTCCTTCACAGAGTGGAGTATGTAGCATTTGCTGCCTGTCCTGCTCATTCAGTTCTTAACCGTGCTAACTAAAAGAAACGAGAGGTTAGTTCAATGAGGCACTCGCCACTGTGTTGTTTCCCAGAATAAAGCATATGGCTCTTTGCTGCTAGTTCTGCGCATTGAGTTTTTAACCGTGCTACCTAAGTGAAACAAGAGGTTAGTTCAATAAGGCTCTCGCCACAGTGTTGGTTCACAGAGTGGAGTGTATAGCACCTTGCTGCCAGTTCTGCGCATTCAGTTCCTAACAGTGCTACCTAAATGAAACAAGAGGTTAGTTCAGTGAGGCACTCGCCACAGTGTTGTTTCACAGAGGAAAGCCTATGACTCTTTGCCGCTTGTTGTGCGCATTCAGGTTTTTACCGTGCTACCTAAATGAAACAAGAGGTTTGTTCATTGAGGCACTCGCCACAGTGTTGGTTCACAGAGTGGAGTGTATAGCACGTTGATGCCTGTTCTGCGCATTCAGTTCCTAACAGTGCTATCTAAATGAAACAAGAGGTTAGTTCAGTGAGGCACTCGCTACTGTGTTGTTTCACAGAGTAAAACATAAGGCTCTTTGCTGCTAGTTCTAGGCATTCAGTTTTTAACCGTGCTATGTAAATTAAACAAGAGGCTGGTTCAGTGAGGCACTCGTCACTGTGTTGTTTCACAGAGTAAAGCGTATGGCTCTTTGCTGCTGGTTCTGCGCATTCAGTTTTTAACCGTGCTACCTAAATGAAACAAGAGGTTAGTTCAGTGAGGCCCTCGCCACTGTGTTGTTTCACAGAGTAAAGCGTATGGCTCTTTGCTGCTGGTTCTGCGCATTCAGTTTTTAACCGTGCTACCTAAGGGAAACAAGAGGTTAGTTCAATGAGGCACTCGCCACAGTGTTGGTTCACAGAGTGGAGTGTATAGCACGTTGATGCCTGTTCGGCGTATTCAGTTCCTAATAGTGCTACCTAAATGAAACAAGAGGTTAGATCAGTGAGGCACTCGCAACTGTGTTGTTTCACAGAGGAAAACGTAACGCTCTTTGCTGCTAGTTCTAGGCATTCAGTTTTTAACCGTGCTACCTAATTGAAACAAGAGGTTATTTCAATGAGGCACTCGTCACAGTGTTGATTCACAGAGTGGAGTATGTAGCACTTTGCTCCCTGTTCTTCGCATTCAGTTCTTAACGGCACTACCTAAATGAAACAAGAGGTTAGATCAATGAGGCACTCGCCACAGGGTTGGTTCACAGAGTGGAGTGTATAGCACCTTGCTGCCCGTTCTGCGCATTCAATTGCTAGCATTGCTACCTAAATTAAACAAGAGGTTAGTTCATTGAGGCACTCGCCACTGTGTTGTTTCACAGAGTAAACGTACGGCTCTTTGCTGGTAGTTTTTTCGCATTCAGTTTTTAACTGTGCTTCCTAAATGAAACAAGAGGTTAGTTCAGTGAGGCACTCGCCACAGTGTTGGTTCACAGAGTAAAGCGTATGGCTCTTTGCTGCTAGTTCTAGTTATTCAGTTTTTAACCGTGGTACGTAAATGAAACAAGTTAGTTCGGTGAGGCACTCGCCGCTGTGTTGTTTCACAGAGTAAAGCGTATGGCTCTTTGCTGCTAGTTCTGCGCATTGAGTTTTTAACCGTGCTACCTAAGTGAAACAAGAGGTTAGTTCAATGAGGCACTCGCCACAGTGTTGGTTCACAGAGTGGAGTGTATAGCACCTTGCTGCCTGTTCTGCGCATTCAGTTCCTAACAGTGCTACCTAAATGAAACAAGAGGTTAGTTCAGTGAGGCACTCGCCACTGTGTTGTTTCACAGAGTAAAGCGTATGGCTCTTTGCTGCTAGTTCTGTGTATTGAGTTTTTAACCTTCCTATCTAAGTGAAACAAGAGGTTAGTTCAGTGGGGCACTCGCCAAAGTGTTCCTTCACAGAGTGGAGTATGTAGCAATTTGTTGCCTGTTCTGCGCATTCAGTTCTTAACCGTGCTAACTAAAAGAAACTAAGAGGTTAGTTCAATGAGGCACTCGCCACTGTGCTGTTTCACAGAGTAAAGCATATGGCTCTTTGCTGCTAGTTCTAGGCATTCAGTTTTTAACCGTGCTACCTAAATGAAACAAGAGGTTAGTTCAGTGAGGCACTCGCCAAAGTGTTTTTTCCTAGAGTAAATCGTATGGCTCTTTGCTGCTAGTTCTGTGCATTCAGGTTTTAACCGTGCTTTCTAAATGAAAGACGAGGTTAGTTCAGTGAGGCACTCACCACTGTGTTGTTTCACAGAGTAAAGCGTATGGCTCTTTGCTGCTTGTTCTGCGCATTCAGGTTTTAACCGTGCTACCTAAGTGAAACAGGAGGTAATTTCAATGAGGCACTCATCACAGTGTTGATTCACAGAGTGGAGTGTATAGCACCTTGCTGCCCGTTCTGCGCATTCAATTCCTAGCATTGCTACCTAAATTAAACAAGAGGCTGGTTCAGTGAGGCACTCGTCACTGTGTTGTTTCACAGAGTAAAGCGTATGGCTCTTTGCTGCTGGTTCTGCGCATTCAGTTTTTAACCGTGCTTCCTAAATGAAACAAGAGGTTAGTTCAGTGAGGCCCTCGCCACTGTGTTGTTTCACAGAGTAAAGCGTATGGCTCTTTGCTGCTGGTTCTGCGCATTCAGTTTTTAACCGTGCTACCTAAGGGAAACAAGAGGTTAGTTCAATGAGGCACTCGCCACAGTGTTGGTTCACAGAGTGGAGTGTATAGCACGTTGATGCCTGTTCGGCGTATTCAGTTCCTAATAGTGCTACCTAAATGAAACAAGAGGTTAGATCAGTGAGGCACTCGCAACTGTGTTGTTTCACAGAGGAAAACGTAACGCTCTTTGCTGCTAGTTCTAGGCATTCAGTTTTTAACCGTGCTACCTAATTGAAACAAGAGGTTATTTCAATGAGGCACTCGTCACAGTGTTGATTCACAGAGTGGAGTATGTAGCACTTTGCTCCCTGTTCTTCGCATTCAGTTCTTAACGGCACTACCTAAATGAAACAAGAGGTTAGATCAATGAGGCACTCGCCACAGGGTTGGTTCACAGAGTGGAGTGTATAGCACCTTGCTGCCCGTTCTGCGCATTCAATTCCTAGCATTGCTACCTAAATGAAACAAGAGGTTAGTTCCGTGAGGCACTCGCCACTGTGTTGTTTCACAGAGTAAAGCGTATGGCTCTTTGCTGCTAGTTCTGTGCATTGAGTTTTTAACCGTGCTATCTAAGTGAAACAAGAGGTTAGTTCAATGAGGCACTCGCCAAAGTGTTCCTTCACAGAGTGGAGTATGTAGCAATTTGCTGCCTGTTCTGCACATTCAGTTCTTAACCGTGCTAACTAAAAGAAACTAAGAGGTTAGTTCAATGAGGCACTCGCCACTGTGCTGTTTCACAGAGTAAAGCATATGGCTCTTTGCTGCTAGTTCTAGGCATTCAGTTTTTAACCGTGCTACCTAAATGAAACAAGAGGTTAGTTCAGTGAGGCACTCGCCAAAGTGTTTTTTCCTAGAGTAAATCGTATGGCTCTTTGCTGCTAGTTCTGTGCATTCAGGTTTTAACCGTGCTATCTAAATGAAAGACGAGGTTAGTTCAGTGAGGCACTCACCACTGTGTTGTTTCACAGAGTAAAGCGTATGGCTCTTTGCTGCTTGTTCTGCGCATTCTGTTTTTAACCGTGCTACCTAAGTGAAACAAGAGGTAATTTCAATGAGGCACTCATCACAGTGTTGATTCACAGAGTGGAGTGTATAGCACCTTGCTGCCCGTTCTGCGCATTCAATTGCTAGCATTGCTACCTAAATTAAACAAGAGGTTAGTTCATTGAGGCACTCGCCACTGTGTTGTTTCACAGAGTAAAACGTACGGCTCTTTGCTGGTAGTTTTTTCGCATTCAGTTTTTAACTGTGCTTCCTAAATGAAACAAGAGGTTAGTTCAGTGAGGCACTCGCCACAGTGTTGGTTCACAGAGTAAAGCGTATGGCTCTTTGCTGCTAGTTCTAGTCATTCAGTTTTTAACCGTGGTAGGTAAATGAAACAGGTTAGTTCGGTGAGGCACTCGCCGCTGTGTTGTTTCACAGAGTAAAGCGTATGGCTCTTTGCTGCTAGTTCTGCGCATTGAGTTTTTAACCGTGCTACCTAAGTGAAACAAGAGGTTAGTTCAATGAGGCACTCGCCACAGTGTTGGTTCACAGAGTGGAGTGAATAGCACCTTGCTGCCCGTTCTGCGCATTCAGTTCCTAACAGTGCTACCTAAATGAAACAAGAGGTTAGTTCAGTGAGGCACTCGCCACTGTGTTGTTTCACAGAGTAAAGCGTATGGCTCTTTGCTGCTAGTTCTGTGTATTGAGTTTTTAACCTTCCTATCTAAGTGAAACAAGAGGTTAGTTCAGTGGGGCACTCGCCAAAGTCTTCCTTCACAGAGTGGAGTATGTAGCAATTTGCTGCCTGTTCTGCGCATTCAGTTCTTAACCGTGCTAACTAAAACAAACTAAGAGGTTAGTTCAATGAGGCACTCGCCACTGTGCTGTTTCACAGAGTAAAGCATATGGCTCTTTGCTGCTAGTTCTAGGCATTCAGTTTTTAACCGTGCTACCTAAATGAAACAAGAGGTTAGTTCAGTGAGGCACTCGCCAAAGTGTTGTTTCACAGAGGAAAGCCTATGACTCTTTTCCGCTTGTTGTGCGCATTCAGGTTTTTACCGTGCTACCTAAATGAAACAAGAAGTGTGTTCATTGAGGCACTCGCCACAGTGTTGGTTCACAGAGTGGAGTGTATAGCACGTTGATGCCTGTTCTGCGCATTCAGTTCCTAACAGTGCTATCTAAATGAAACAAGAGGTTAGTTCAGTGAGGCACTCGCTACTGTGTTGTTTCACAGAGTAAAACATAAGGCTCTTTGCTGCTAGTTCTAGGCATTCAGTTTTTAACCGTGCTATGTAAATTAAACAAGAGGCTGGTTCAGTGAGGCACTCGTCACTGTGTTGTTTCACAGAGTAAAGCGTATGGCTCTTTGCTGCTGGTTCTGCGCATTCAGTTTTTAACCGTGCTACCTAAATGAAACAAGAGGTTAGTTCAGTGAGGCCCTCGCCACTGTGTTGTTTCACAGAGTAAAGCGTATGGCTCTTTGCTGCTGGTTCTGCGCATTCAGTTTTTAACCGTGCTACCTAAGGGAAACAAGAGGTTAGTTCAATGAGGCACTCGCCACAGTGTTGGTTCACAGAGTGGAGTGTATAGCACGTTGATGCCTGTTCGGCGTATTCAGTTCCTAATAGTGCTACCTAAATGAAACAAGAGGTTAGATCAGTGAGGCACTCGCAACTGTGTTGTTTCACAGAGGAAAACGTAACGCTCTTTGCTGCTAGTTCTAGGCATTCAGTTTTTAACCGTGCTACCTAATTGAAACAAGAGGTTATTTCAATGAGGCACTCGTCACAGTGTTGATTCACAGAGTGGAGTATGTAGCACTTTGCTCCCTGTTCTTCGCATTCAGTTCTTAACGGCACTACCTAAATGAAACAAGAGGTTAGATCAATGAGGCACTCGCCACAGGGTTGGTTCACAGAGTGGAGTGTATAGCACCTTGCTGCCCGTTCTGCGCATTCAATTGCTAGCATTGCTACCTAAATTAAACAAGAGGTTAGTTCATTGAGGCACTCGCCACTGTGTTGTTTCACAGAGTAAAACGTACGGCTCTTTGCTGGTAGTTTTTTCGCATTCAGTTTTTAACTGTGATTCCTAAATGAAACAAGAGGTTAGTTCAGTGAGGCACTCGCCACAGTGTTGGTTCACAGAGTAAAGCGTATGGCTCTTTGCTGCTAGTTCTAGTCATTCAGTTTTTAACCGTGGTACGTAAATGAAACAGGTTAGTTCGGTGAGGCACTCGCCGCTGTGTTGTTTCACAGAGTAAAGCGTATGGCTCTTTGCTGCTAGTTCTGCGCATTGAGTTTTTAACCGTGCTACCTAAGTGAAACAAGAGGTTAGTTCAATGAGGCACTCGCCACAGTGTTGGTTCACAGAGTGGAGTGTATAGCACCTTGCTGCCTGTTCTGCGCATTCAGTTCCTAACAGTGCTACCTAAATGAAACAAGAGGTTAGTTCAGTGAGGCACTCGCCACTGTGTTGTTTCACAGAGTAAAGCGTATGGCTCTTTGCTGCTAGTTCTGTGTATTGAGTTTTTAACCTTGCTATCTAAGTGAAACAAGAGGTTAGTTCAGTGGGGCACTCGCCAAAGTCTTCCTTCACAGAGTGGAGTATGTAGCAATTTGCTGCCTGTTCTGCGCATTCAGTTCTTAACCGTGCTAACTAAAAGAAACTAAGAGGTTAGTTCAATGAGGCACTCGCCACTGTGCTGTTTCACAGAGTAAAGCATATGGCTCTTTGCTGCTAGTTCTAGGCATTCAGTTTTTAACCGTGCTACCTAAATGAAACAAGAGGTTAGTTCAGTGAGGCACTCGCCAAAGTGTTTTTTCCTAGAGTAAATCGTATGGCTCTTTGCTGCTAGTTCTGTGCATTCAGGTTTTAACCGTGCTATCTAAATGAAAGACGAGGTTAGTTCAGTGAGGCACTCACCACTGTGTTGTTTCACAGAGTAAAGCGTATGGCTCTTTGCTGCTTGTTCTGCGCATTCAGGTTTTAACCGTGCTACCTAAGTGAAACAGGAGGTAATTTCAATGAGGCACTCATCACAGTGTTGATTCACAGAGTGGAGTGTATAGCACCTTGCTGCCCGTTCTGCGCATTCAATTCCTAGCATTGCTACCTAAATTAAACAAGAGTTTAGTTCATTGAGGCACTCGCCACTGTGTTGTTTCACAGAGTAAAACGTACGGCTCTTTGCTTGTAGTTTTTTCGCATTCAGTTTTTAACCGTGCTTCCTAAATGAAACAAGAGGTTAGTTCAGTGAGGCACTCGCCACAGTGTTGGTTCACAGAGTAAAGCGTATGGCTCTTTGCTGCTAGTTCTGCGCATTCAGGTTTTAACCGTGCTATCTAAGTGAAACAGGAGGTTAGTTCAGTGAGGCACTCGCCAAAGTGTTCCTTCACAGAGTGGAGTATGTAGCAATTTGCTGCCTGTTCTGCGCATTCATTTCTTAACCGTGCTATCTAAAAGAAACGAGAGGTTAGTTCAATGAGGCACTCGCCAATGTGTTGTTTCCCAGAATAAAGCATATGGTTCTTTGCTGCTAGTTCTGCGCATTGAGTTTTTAACCGTGCTACCTAAGTGAAACAAGAGGTTAGTTCAATGAGGCACTCGCCACAGTGTTGGTTCACAGAGTGGAGTGTATAGCACCTTGCTGCCTGTTCTGCGCATTCAGTTCCTAACAGTGCTACCTAAATGAAACAAGAGGTTAGTTCAGTGAGGCACTCGCCACTGTGTTGTTTCACAGAGTAAAGCGTACGGCTCTTTGCTGCTACTTCTGCGCATTCAGGTTTTAACCGTGCTACCTAAATGAAACAAGAGGTTAGTTCAGTGAGGCACTCGCCAAAGTGTTCCTTCACAGAGTGGAGTATGTAGCAATTTGCTCCCAGTTCTGCGCATTCAGTTCTTAACCGTGCTAACTAAAAGAAACGAGAGGTTAGTTCAGTGAGGCACTCGCCACAGTGTTGTTTCACAGAGTAAAGCGTAAGGCTCTTTGCTGCTACTTCTGCGCATTCAGGTTTTTACCGTGCTACCTAAATGAAACAAGAGGTTAGTTCATTGAGATACTCGCCACAGTGTTGGTTCACAGAGTAGTGTATAGCACGTTGATACCTGTTCTGTGCATTCAGTTCCTAACAGTGCTACCTAAATGAAACAAGAGGTTAGTTCAGTGAGGCACTCGCCACTGTGTTGTTTCACAGAGTAAAACATAAGGCTCTTTGCTGCTAGTTCTAGGAATTCAGTTTTTCACCTTGCTAACTAATTGAAACAATAGGTTAGTTCAATGAGGCACTCGCCAAAGTGTTCCATCACAGAGTGGAGTATGTATCACTTTGCTCCCTGTTCTTCACATTCAGTTCTTAACAGCGCTACCCAAATGAAACAAGAGGTTATCGCCACTGTGTTGTTTCACAGAGTAAAGCGTATGTCTCTTTGCTGCTTGTTCTGCGCATTCAATTTTTAACCGTGCTACCTAAGGGAAACAAGAGGGTAGTTCAATGAGGCTCTCGCCACTGTTTTTTTCACAGAGTAAAGCGTACGGCTCTTTGCTGCTACTTCTGCGCATTCAGGTTTTAACCGTGCTACCTAAATGAAACAAGAGGTTAGTTCAGTGAGGCACTCGCCAAAGTGTTCCTTCACAGAGTGGAGTATGTAGCATTTGCTGCCTGTCCTGCTCATTCAGTTCTTAACCGTGCTAACTAAAAGAAACGAGAGGTTAGTTCAATGAGGCACTCGCCACTGTGTTGTTTCCCAGAATAAAGCATATGGCTCTTTGCTGCTAGTTCTGCGCATTGAGTTTTTAACCGTGCTACCTAAGTGAAACAAGAGGTTAGTTCAATAAGGCTCTCGCCACAGTGTTGGTTCACAGAGTGGAGTGTATAGCACCTTGCTGCCAGTTCTGCGCATTCAGTTCCTAACAGTGCTACCTAAATGAAACAAGAGGTTAGTTCAGTGAGGCACTCGCCACAGTGTTGTTTCACAGAGGAAAGCCTATGACTCTTTGCCGCTTGTTGTGCGCATTCAGGTTTTTACCGTGCTACCTAAATGAAACAAGAGGTTTGTTCATTGAGGCACTCGCCACAGTGTTGGTTCACAGAGTGGAGTGTATAGCACGTTGATGCCTGTTCTGCGCATTCAGTTCCTAACAGTGCTATCTAAATGAAACAAGAGGTTAGTTCAGTGAGGCACTCGCTACTGTGTTGTTTCACAGAGTAAAACATAAGGCTCTTTGCTGCTAGTTCTAGGCATTCAGTTTTTAACCGTGCTATGTAAATTAAACAAGAGGCTGGTTCAGTGAGGCACTCGTCACTGTGTTGTTTCACAGAGTAAAGCGTATGGCTCTTTGCTGCTGGTTCTGCGCATTCAGTTTTTAACCGTGCTACCTAAATGAAACAAGAGGTTAGTTCAGTGAGGCCCTCGCCACTGTGTTGTTTCACAGAGTAAAGCGTATGGCTCTTTGCTGCTGGTTCTGCGCATTCAGTTTTTAACCGTGCTACCTAAGGGAAACAAGAGGTTAGTTCAATGAGGCACTCGCCACAGTGTTGGTTCACAGAGTGGAGTGTATAGCACGTTGATGCCTGTTCGGCGTATTCAGTTCCTAATAGTGCTACCTAAATGAAACAAGAGGTTAGATCAGTGAGGCACTCGCAACTGTGTTGTTTCACAGAGGAAAACGTAACGCTCTTTGCTGCTAGTTCTAGGCATTCAGTTTTTAACCGTGCTACCTAATTGAAACAAGAGGTTATTTCAATGAGGCACTCGTCACAGTGTTGATTCACAGAGTGGAGTATGTAGCACTTTGCTCCCTGTTCTTCGCATTCAGTTCTTAACGGCACTACCTAAATGAAACAAGAGGTTAGATCAATGAGGCACTCGCCACAGGGTTGGTTCACAGAGTGGAGTGTATAGCACCTTGCTGCCCGTTCTGCGCATTCAATTGCTAGCATTGCTACCTAAATTAAACAAGAGGTTAGTTCATTGAGGCACTCGCCACTGTGTTGTTTCACAGAGTAAAACGTACGGCTCTTTGCTGGTAGTTTTTTCGCATTCAGTTTTTAACTGTGCTTCCTAAATGAAACAAGAGGTTAGTTCAGTGAGGCACTCGCCACAGTGTTGGTTCACAGAGTAAAGCGTATGGCTCTTTGCTGCTAGTTCTAGTTATTCAGTTTTTAACCGTGGTACGTAAATGAAACAAGTTAGTTCGGTGAGGCACTCGCCGCTGTGTTGTTTCACAGAGTAAAGCGTATGGCTCTTTGCTGCTAGTTCTGCGCATTGAGTTTTTAACCGTGCTACCTAAGTGAAACAAGAGGTTAGTTCAATGAGGCACTCGCCACAGTGTTGGTTCACAGAGTGGAGTGTATAGCACCTTGCTGCCTGTTCTGCGCATTCAGTTCCTAACAGTGCTACCTAAATGAAACAAGAGGTTAGTTCAGTGAGGCACTCGCCACTGTGTTGTTTCACAGAGTAAAGCGTATGGCTCTTTGCTGCTAGTTCTGTGTATTGAGTTTTTAACCTTCCTATCTAAGTGAAACAAGAGGTTAGTTCAGTGGGGCACTCGCCAAAGTGTTCCTTCACAGAGTGGAGTATGTAGCAATTTGTTGCCTGTTCTGCGCATTCAGTTCTTAACCGTGCTAACTAAAAGAAACTAAGAGGTTAGTTCAATGAGGCACTCGCCACTGTGCTGTTTCACAGAGTAAAGCATATGGCTCTTTGCTGCTAGTTCTAGGCATTCAGTTTTTAACCGTGCTACCTAAATGAAACAAGAGGTTAGTTCAGTGAGGCACTCGCCAAAGTGTTTTTTCCTAGAGTAAATCGTATGGCTCTTTGCTGCTAGTTCTGTGCATTCAGGTTTTAACCGTGCTTTCTAAATGAAAGACGAGGTTAGTTCAGTGAGGCACTCACCACTGTGTTGTTTCACAGAGTAAAGCGTATGGCTCTTTGCTGCTTGTTCTGCGCATTCAGGTTTTAACCGTGCTACCTAAGTGAAACAGGAGGTAATTTCAATGAGGCACTCATCACAGTGTTGATTCACAGAGTGGAGTGTATAGCACCTTGCTGCCCGTTCTGCGCATTCAATTCCTAGCATTGCTACCTAAATTAAACAAGAGGCTGGTTCAGTGAGGCACTCGTCACTGTGTTGTTTCACAGAGTAAAGCGTATGGCTCTTTGCTGCTGGTTCTGCGCATTCAGTTTTTAACCGTGCTTCCTAAATGAAACAAGAGGTTAGTTCAGTGAGGCCCTCGCCACTGTGTTGTTTCACAGAGTAAAGCGTATGGCTCTTTGCTGCTGGTTCTGCGCATTCAGTTTTTAACCGTGCTACCTAAGGGAAACAAGAGGTTAGTTCAATGAGGCACTCGCCACAGTGTTGGTTCACAGAGTGGAGTGTATAGCACGTTGATGCCTGTTCGGCGTATTCAGTTCCTAATAGTGCTACCTAAATGAAACAAGAGGTTAGATCAGTGAGGCACTCGCAACTGTGTTGTTTCACAGAGGAAAACGTAACGCTCTTTGCTGCTAGTTCTAGGCATTCAGTTTTTAACCGTGCTACCTAATTGAAACAAGAGGTTATTTCAATGAGGCACTCGTCACAGTGTTGATTCACAGAGTGGAGTATGTAGCACTTTGCTCCCTGTTCTTCGCATTCAGTTCTTAACGGCACTACCTAAATGAAACAAGAGGTTAGATCAATGAGGCACTCGCCACAGGGTTGGTTCACAGAGTGGAGTGTATAGCACCTTGCTGCCCGTTCTGCGCATTCAATTCCTAGCATTGCTACCTAAATGAAACAAGAGGTTAGTTCCGTGAGGCACTCGCCACTGTGTTGTTTCACAGAGTAAAGCGTATGGCTCTTTGCTGCTAGTTCTGTGCATTGAGTTTTTAACCGTGCTATCTAAGTGAAACAAGAGGTTAGTTCAATGAGGCACTCGCCAAAGTGTTCCTTCACAGAGTGGAGTATGTAGCAATTTGCTGCCTGTTCTGCACATTCAGTTCTTAACCGTGCTAACTAAAAGAAACTAAGAGGTTAGTTCAATGAGGCACTCGCCACTGTGCTGTTTCACAGAGTAAAGCATATGGCTCTTTGCTGCTAGTTCTAGGCATTCAGTTTTTAACCGTGCTACCTAAATGAAACAAGAGGTTAGTTCAGTGAGGCACTCGCCAAAGTGTTTTTTCCTAGAGTAAATCGTATGGCTCTTTGCTGCTAGTTCTGTGCATTCAGGTTTTAACCGTGCTATCTAAATGAAAGACGAGGTTAGTTCAGTGAGGCACTCACCACTGTGTTGTTTCACAGAGTAAAGCGTATGGCTCTTTGCTGCTTGTTCTGCGCATTCTGTTTTTAACCGTGCTACCTAAGTGAAACAAGAGGTAATTTCAATGAGGCACTCATCACAGTGTTGATTCACAGAGTGGAGTGTATAGCACCTTGCTGCCCGTTCTGCGCATTCAATTGCTAGCATTGCTACCTAAATTAAACAAGAGGTTAGTTCATTGAGGCACTCGCCACTGTGTTGTTTCACAGAGTAAAACGTACGGCTCTTTGCTGGTAGTTTTTTCGCATTCAGTTTTTAACTGTGCTTCCTAAATGAAACAAGAGGTTAGTTCAGTGAGGCACTCGCCACAGTGTTGGTTCACAGAGTAAAGCGTATGGCTCTTTGCTGCTAGTTCTAGTCATTCAGTTTTTAACCGTGGTAGGTAAATGAAACAGGTTAGTTCGGTGAGGCACTCGCCGCTGTGTTGTTTCACAGAGTAAAGCGTATGGCTCTTTGCTGCTAGTTCTGCGCATTGAGTTTTTAACCGTGCTACCTAAGTGAAACAAGAGGTTAGTTCAATGAGGCACTCGCCACAGTGTTGGTTCACAGAGTGGAGTGAATAGCACCTTGCTGCCCGTTCTGCGCATTCAGTTCCTAACAGTGCTACCTAAATGAAACAAGAGGTTAGTTCAGTGAGGCACTCGCCACAGTGTTGGTTCACAGAGTAAAGCGTATGGCTCTTTGCTGCTAGTTCTAGTCATTCAGTTTTTAACCGTGGTAGGTAAATGAAACAGGTTAGTTCGGTGAGGCACTCGCCGCTGTGTTGTTTCACAGAGTAAAGCGTATGGCTCTTTGCTGCTAGTTCTGTGTATTGAGTTTTTAACCTTCCTATCTAAGTGAAACAAGAGGTTAGTTCAGTGGGGCACTCGCCAAAGTCTTCCTTCACAGAGTGGAGTATGTAGCAATTTGCTGCCTGTTCTGCGCATTCAGTTCTTAACCGTGCTAACTAAAACAAACTAAGAGGTTAGTTCAATGAGGCACTCGCCACAGTGTTGGTTCACAGAGTAAAGCGTATGGCTCTTTGCTGCTAGTTCTGTGTATTGAGTTTTTAACCTTCCTATCTAAGTGAAACAAGAGGTTAGTTCAGTGGGGCACTCGCCAAAGTCTTCCTTCACAGAGTGGAGTATGTAGCAATTTGCTGCCTGTTCTGCGCATTCAGTTCTTAACCGTGCTAACTAAAACAAACTAAGAGGTTAGTTCAATGAGGCACTCGCCACTGTGCTGTTTCACAGAGTAAAGCATATGGCTCTTTGCTGCTAGTTCTAGGCATTCAGTTTTTAACCGTGCTACCTAAATGAAACAAGAGGTTAGTTCAGTGAGGCACTCGCCAAAGTGTTGTTTCACAGAGGAAAGCCTATGACTCTTTTCCGCTTGTTGTGCGCATTCAGGTTTTTACCGTGCTACCTAAATGAAACAAGAAGTGTGTTCATTGAGGCACTCGCCACAGTGTTGGTTCACAGAGTGGAGTGTATAGCACGTTGATGCCTGTTCTGCGCATTCAGTTCCTAACAGTGCTATCTAAATGAAACAAGAGGTTAGTTCAGTGAGGCACTCGCTACTGTGTTGTTTCACAGAGTAAAACATAAGGCTCTTTGCTGCTAGTTCTAGGCATTCAGTTTTTAACCGTGCTATGTAAATTAAACAAGAGGCTGGTTCAGTGAGGCACTCGTCACTGTGTTGTTTCACAGAGTAAAGCGTATGGCTCTTTGCTGCTGGTTCTGCGCATTCAGTTTTTAACCGTGCTACCTAAATGAAACAAGAGGTTAGTTCAGTGAGGCCCTCGCCACTGTGTTGTTTCACAGAGTAAAGCGTATGGCTCTTTGCTGCTGGTTCTGCGCATTCAGTTTTTAACCGTGCTACCTAAGGGAAACAAGAGGTTAGTTCAATGAGGCACTCGCCACAGTGTTGGTTCACAGAGTGGAGTGTATAGCACGTTGATGCCTGTTCGGCGTATTCAGTTCCTAATAGTGCTACCTAAATGAAACAAGAGGTTAGATCAGTGAGGCACTCGCAACTGTGTTGTTTCACAGAGGAAAACGTAACGCTCTTTGCTGCTAGTTCTAGGCATTCAGTTTTTAACCGTGCTACCTAATTGAAACAAGAGGTTATTTCAATGAGGCACTCGTCACAGTGTTGATTCACAGAGTGGAGTATGTAGCACTTTGCTCCCTGTTCTTCGCATTCAGTTCTTAACGGCACTACCTAAATGAAACAAGAGGTTAGATCAATGAGGCACTCGCCACAGGGTTGGTTCACAGAGTGGAGTGTATAGCACCTTGCTGCCCGTTCTGCGCATTCAATTGCTAGCATTGCTACCTAAATTAAACAAGAGGTTAGTTCATTGAGGCACTCGCCACTGTGTTGTTTCACAGAGTAAAACGTACGGCTCTTTGCTGGTAGTTTTTTCGCATTCAGTTTTTAACTGTGATTCCTAAATGAAACAAGAGGTTAGTTCAGTGAGGCACTCGCCACAGTGTTGGTTCACAGAGTAAAGCGTATGGCTCTTTGCTGCTAGTTCTAGTCATTCAGTTTTTAACCGTGGTACGTAAATGAAACAGGTTAGTTCGGTGAGGCACTCGCCGCTGTGTTGTTTCACAGAGTAAAGCGTATGGCTCTTTGCTGCTAGTTCTGCGCATTGAGTTTTTAACCGTGCTACCTAAGTGAAACAAGAGGTTAGTTCAATGAGGCACTCGCCACAGTGTTGGTTCACAGAGTGGAGTGTATAGCACCTTGCTGCCTGTTCTGCGCATTCAGTTCCTAACAGTGCTACCTAAATGAAACAAGAGGTTAGTTCAGTGAGGCACTCGCCACTGTGTTGTTTCACAGAGTAAAGCGTATGGCTCTTTGCTGCTAGTTCTGTGTATTGAGTTTTTAACCTTGCTATCTAAGTGAAACAAGAGGTTAGTTCAGTGGGGCACTCGCCAAAGTCTTCCTTCACAGAGTGGAGTATGTAGCAATTTGCTGCCTGTTCTGCGCATTCAGTTCTTAACCGTGCTAACTAAAAGAAACTAAGAGGTTAGTTCAATGAGGCACTCGCCACTGTGCTGTTTCACAGAGTAAAGCATATGGCTCTTTGCTGCTAGTTCTAGGCATTCAGTTTTTAACCGTGCTACCTAAATGAAACAAGAGGTTAGTTCAGTGAGGCACTCGCCAAAGTGTTTTTTCCTAGAGTAAATCGTATGGCTCTTTGCTGCTAGTTCTGTGCATTCAGGTTTTAACCGTGCTATCTAAATGAAAGACGAGGTTAGTTCAGTGAGGCACTCACCACTGTGTTGTTTCACAGAGTAAAGCGTATGGCTCTTTGCTGCTTGTTCTGCGCATTCAGGTTTTAACCGTGCTACCTAAGTGAAACAGGAGGTAATTTCAATGAGGCACTCATCACAGTGTTGATTCACAGAGTGGAGTGTATAGCACCTTGCTGCCCGTTCTGCGCATTCAATTCCTAGCATTGCTACCTAAATTAAACAAGAGGTTAGTTCATTGAGGCACTCGCCACTGTGTTGTTTCACAGAGTAAAACGTACGGCTCTTTGCTTGTAGTTTTTTCGCATTCAGTTTTTAACCGTGCTTCCTAAATGAAACAAGAGGTTAGTTCAGTGAGGCACTCGCCACAGTGTTGGTTCACAGAGTAAAGCGTATGGCTCTTTGCTGCTAGTTCTGCGCATTCAGGTTTTAACCGTGCTATCTAAGTGAAACAGGAGGTTAGTTCAGTGAGGCACTCGCCAAAGTGTTCCTTCACAGAGTGGAGTATGTAGCAATTTGCTGCCTGTTCTGCGCATTCATTTCTTAACCGTGCTATCTAAAAGAAACGAGAGGTTAGTTCAATGAGGCACTCGCCAATGTGTTGTTTCCCAGAATAAAGCATATGGTTCTTTGCTGCTAGTTCTGCGCATTGAGTTTTTAACCGTGCTACCTAAGTGAAACAAGAGGTTAGTTCAATGAGGCACTCGCCACAGTGTTGGTTCACAGAGTGGAGTGTATAGCACCTTGCTGCCTGTTCTGCGCATTCAGTTCCTAACAGTGCTACCTAAATGAAACAAGAGGTTAGTTCAGTGAGGCACTCGCCACTGTGTTGTTTCACAGAGTAAAGCGTACGGCTCTTTGCTGCTACTTCTGCGCATTCAGGTTTTAACCGTGCTACCTAAATGAAACAAGAGGTTAGTTCAGTGAGGCACTCGCCAAAGTGTTCCTTCACAGAGTGGAGTATGTAGCAATTTGCTCCCAGTTCTGCGCATTCAGTTCTTAACCGTGCTAACTAAAAGAAACGAGAGGTTAGTTCAGTGAGGCACTCGCCACAGTGTTGTTTCACAGAGTAAAGCGTAAGGCTCTTTGCTGCTACTTCTGCGCATTCAGGTTTTTACCGTGCTACCTAAATGAAACAAGAGGTTAGTTCATTGAGATACTCGCCACAGTGTTGGTTCACAGAGTAGTGTATAGCACGTTGATACCTGTTCTGTGCATTCAGTTCCTAACAGTGCTACCTAAATGAAACAAGAGGTTAGTTCAGTGAGGCACTCGCCACTGTGTTGTTTCACAGAGTAAAACATAAGGCTCTTTGCTGCTAGTTCTAGGAATTCAGTTTTTCACCTTGCTAACTAATTGAAACAATAGGTTAGTTCAATGAGGCACTCGCCAAAGTGTTCCATCACAGAGTGGAGTATGTATCACTTTGCTCCCTGTTCTTCACATTCAGTTCTTAACAGCGCTACCCAAATGAAACAAGAGGTTATCGCCACTGTGTTGTTTCACAGAGTAAAGCGTATGTCTCTTTGCTGCTTGTTCTGCGCATTCAATTTTTAACCGTGCTACCTAAGGGAAACAAGAGGGTAGTTCAATGAGGCTCTCGCCACTGTTTTTTTCACAGAGTAAAGCGTACGGCTCTTTGCTGCTACTTCTGCGCATTCAGGTTTTAACCGTGCTACCTAAATGAAACAAGAGGTTAGTTCAGTGAGGCACTCGCCAAAGTGTTCCTTCACAGAGTGGAGTATGTAGCATTTGCTGCCTGTCCTGCTCATTCAGTTCTTAACCGTGCTAACTAAAAGAAACGAGAGGTTAGTTCAATGAGGCACTCGCCACTTTGTTGTTTCCCAGAATAAAGCATATGGCTCTTTGCTGCTAGTTCTGCGCATTGAGTTTTTAACCGTGCTACCTAAGTGAAACAAGAGGTTAGTTCAATAAGGCTCTCGCCACAGTGTTGGTTCACAGAGTGGAGTGTATAGCACCTTGCTGCCAGTTCTGCGCATTCAGTTCCTAACAGTGCTACCTAAATGAAACAAGAGGTTAGTTCAGTGAGGCACTCGCCACAGTGTTGTTTCACAGAGGAAAGCCTATGACTCTTTGCCGCTTGTTGTGCGCATTCAGGTTTTTACCGTGCTACCTAAATGAAACAAGAGGTTTGTTCATTGAGGCACTCGCCACAGTGTTGGTTCACAGAGTGGAGTGTATAGCACGTTGATGCCTGTTCTGCGCATTCAGTTCCTAACAGTGCTATCTAAATGAAACAAGAGGTTAGTTCAGTGAGGCACTCGCTACTGTGTTGTTTCACAGAGTAAAACATAAGGCTCTTTGCTGCTAGTTCTAGGCATTCAGTTTTTAACCGTGCTATGTAAATTAAACAAGAGGCTGGTTCAGTGAGGCACTCGTCACTGTGTTGTTTCACAGAGTAAAGCGTATGGCTCTTTGCTGCTGGTTCTGCGCATTCAGTTTTTAACCGTGCTACCTAAATGAAACAAGAGGTTAGTTCAGTGAGGCCCTCGCCACTGTGTTGTTTCACAGAGTAAAGCGTATGGCTCTTTGCTGCTGGTTCTGCGCATTCAGTTTTTAACCGTGCTACCTAAGGGAAACAAGAGGTTAGTTCAATGAGGCACTCGCCACAGTGTTGGTTCACAGAGTGGAGTGTATAGCACGTTGATGCCTGTTCGGCGTATTCAGTTCCTAATAGTGCTACCTAAATGAAACAAGAGGTTAGATCAGTGAGGCACTCGCAACTGTGTTGTTTCACAGAGGAAAACGTAACGCTCTTTGCTGCTAGTTCTAGGCATTCAGTTTTTAACCGTGCTACCTAATTGAAACAAGAGGTTATTTCAATGAGGCACTCGTCACAGTGTTGATTCACAGAGTGGAGTATGTAGCACTTTGCTCCCTGTTCTTCGCATTCAGTTCTTAACGGCACTACCTAAATGAAACAAGAGGTTAGATCAATGAGGCACTCGCCACAGGGTTGGTTCACAGAGTGGAGTGTATAGCACCTTGCTGCCCGTTCTGCGCATTCAATTCCTAGCATTGCTACCTAAATGAAACAAGAGGTTAGTTCAGTGAGGCACTCGCCACTGTGTTGTTTCACAGAGTAAAGCGTATGGCTCTTTGCTGCTAGTTCTGTGCATTGAGTTTTTAACCGTGCTATCTAAGTGAAACAAGAGGTTAGTTCAGTGAGGCACTCGCCAAAGTGTTCCTTCACAGAGTGGAGTATGTAGCAATTTGCTGCCTGTTCTGCGCATTCAGTTCTTAACCGTGCTAACTAAAAGAAACTAAGAGGTTAGTTCAATGAGGCACTCGCCACTGTGCTGTTTCACAGAGTAAAGCATATGGCTCTTTGCTGCTAGTTCTAGGCATTCAGTTTTTAACCGTGCTACCTAAATGAAACAAGAGGTTAGTTCAGTGAGGCACTCGCCAAAGTGTTTTTTCCTAGAGTAAATCGTATGGCTCTTTGCTGCTAGTTCTGTGCATTCAGGTTTTAACCGTGCTATCTAAATGAAAGACGAGGTTAGTTCAGTGAGGCACTCACCACTGTGTTGTTTCACAGAGTAAAGCGTATGGCTCTTTGCTGCTTGTTCTGCGCATTCTGTTTTTAACCGTGCTACCTAAGTGAAACAAGAGGTAATTTCAATGAGGCACTCATCACAGTGTTGATTCACAGAGTGGAGTGTATAGCACCTTGCTGCCCGTTCTGCGCATTCAATTGCTAGCATTGCTACCTAAATTAAACAAGAGGTTAGTTCATTGAGGCACTCGCCACTGTGTTGTTTCACAGAGTAAAACGTACGGCTCTTTGCTGGTAGTTTTTTCGCATTCAGTTTTTAACTGTGCTTCCTAAATGAAACAAGAGGTTAGTTCAGTGAGGCACTCGCCACAGTGTTGGTTCACAGAGTAAAGCGTATGGCTCTTTGCTGCTAGTTCTAGTCATTCAGTTTTTAACCGTGGTACGTAAATGAAACAGGTTAGTTCGGTGAGGCACTCGCCGCTGTGTTGTTTCACAGAGTAAAGCGTATGGCTCTTTGCTGCTAGTTCTGCGCATTGAGTTTTTAACCGTGCTACCTAAGTGAAACAAGAGGTTAGTTCAATGAGGCACTCGCCACAGTGTTGGTTCACAGAGTGGAGTGTATAGCACCTTGCTGCCTGTTCTGCGCATTCAGTTCCTAACAGTGCTACCTAAATGAAACAAGAGGTTAGTTCAGTGAGGCACTCGCCACTGTGTTGTTTCACAGAGTAAAGCGTATGGCTCTTTGCTGCTAGTTCTGTGTATTGAGTTTTTAACCTTGCTATCTAAGTGAAACAAGAGGTTAGTTCAGTGGGGCACTCGCCAAAGTGTTCCTTCACAGAGTGGAGTATGTAGCAATTTGCTGCCTGTTCTGCGCATTCAGTTCTTAACCGTGCTAACTAAAAGAAACTAAGAGGTTAGTTCAATGAGGCACTCGCCACTGTGCTGTTTCACAGAGTAAAGCATATGGCTCTTTGCTGCTAGTTCTAGGCATTCAGTTTTTAACCGTGCTACCTAAATGAAACAAGAGGTTAGTTCAGTGAGGCACTCGCCAAAGTGTTTTTTCCTAGAGTAAATCGTATGGCTCTTTGCTGCTAGTTCTGTGCATTCAGGTTTTAACCGTGCTATCTAAATGAAAGACGAGGTTAGTTCAGTGAGGCACTCACCACTGTGTTGTTTCACAGAGTAAAGCGTATGGCTCTTTGCTGCTTGTTCTGCGCATTCAGGTTTTAACCGTGCTACCTAAGTGAAACAGGAGGTAATTTCAATGAGGCACTCATCACAGTGTTGATTCACAGAGTGGAGTGTATAGCACCTTGCTGCCCGTTCTGCGCATTCAATTCCTAGCATTGCTACCTAAATTAAACAAGAGGTTAGTTCAGTGAGGCACTCGCCACTGTGTTGTTTCACAGAGTAAAACGTACGGCTCTTTGCTTGTAGTTTTTTCGCATTCAGTTTTTAACCGTGCTTCCTAAATGAAACAAGAGGTTAGTTCAGTGAGGCACTCGCCACAGTGTTGGTTCACAGAGTAAAGCGTATGGCTCTTTGCTGCTAGTTCTGCGCATTCAGGTTTTAACCGTGCTATCTAAGTGAAACAGGAGGTTAGTTCAGTGAGGCACTCGCCAAAGTGTTCCTTCACAGAGTGGAGTATGTAGCAATTTGCTGCCTGTTCTGCGCATTCATTTCTTAACCGTGCTATCTAAAAGAAACGAGAGGTTAGTTCAATGAGGCACTCGCCAATGTGTTGTTTCCCAGAATAAAGCATATGGTTCTTTGCTGCTAGTTCTGCGCATTGAGTTTTTAACCGTGCTACCTAAGTGAAACAAGAGGTTAGTTCAATGAGGCACTCGCCACAGTGTTGGTTCACAGAGTGGAGTGTATAGCACCTTGCTGCCTGTTCTGCGCATTCAGTTCCTAACAGTGCTACCTAAATGAAACAAGAGGTTAGTTCAGTGAGGCACTCGCCACTGTGTTGTTTCACAGAGTAAAGCGTACGGCTCTTTGCTGCTACTTCTGCGCATTCAGGTTTTAACCGTGCTACCTAAATGAAACAAGAGGTTAGTTCAGTGAGGCACTCGCCAAAGTGTTCCTTCACAGAGTGGAGTATGTAGCAATTTGCTCCCAGTTCTGCGCATTCAGTTCTTAACCGTGCTAACTAAAAGAAACGAGAGGTTAGTTCAGTGAGGCACTCGCCACAGTGTTGTTTCACAGAGTAAAGCGTAAGGCTCTTTGCTGCTACTTCTGCGCATTCAGGTTTTTACCGTGCTACCTAAATGAAACAAGAGGTTAGTTCATTGAGATACTCGCCACAGTGTTGGTTCACAGAGTAGTGTATAGCACGTTGATACCTGTTCTGTGCATTCAGTTCCTAACAGTGCTACCTAAATGAAACAAGAGGTTAGTTCAGTGAGGCACTCGCCACTGTGTTGTTTCACAGAGTAAAACATAAGGCTCTTTGCTGCTAGTTCTAGGAATTCAGTTTTTCACCTTGCTAACTAATTGAAACAATAGGTTAGTTCAATGAGGCACTCGCCAAAGTGTTCCATCACAGAGTGGAGTATGTATCACTTTGCTCCCTGTTCTTCACATTCAGTTCTTAACAGCGCTACCCAAATGAAACAAGAGGTTATCGCCACTGTGTTGTTTCACAGAGTAAAGCGTATGTCTCTTTGCTGCTTGTTCTGCGCATTCAATTTTTAACCGTGCTACCTAAGGGAAACAAGAGGGTAGTTCAATGAGGCTCTCGCCACTGTTTTTTTCACAGAGTAAAGCGTACGGCTCTTTGCTGCTACTTCTGCGCATTCAGGTTTTAACCGTGCTACCTAAATGAAACAAGAGGTTAGTTCAGTGAGGCACTCGCCAAAGTGTTCCTTCACAGAGTGGAGTATGTAGCATTTGCTGCCTGTCCTGCTCATTCAGTTCTTAACCGTGCTAACTAAAAGAAACGAGAGGTTAGTTCAATGAGGCACTCGCCACTGTGTTGTTTCCCAGAATAAAGCATATGGCTCTTTGCTGCTAGTTCTGCGCATTGAGTTTTTAACCGTGCTACCTAAGTGAAACAAGAGGTTAGTTCAATAAGGCTCTCGCCACAGTGTTGGTTCACAGAGTGGAGTGTATAGCACCTTGCTGCCAGTTCTGCGCATTCAGTTCCTAACAGTGCTACCTAAATGAAACAAGAGGTTAGTTCAGTGAGGCACTCGCCACAGTGTTGTTTCACAGAGGAAAGCCTATGACTCTTTGCCGCTTGTTGTGCGCATTCAGGTTTTTACCGTGCTACCTAAATGAAACAAGAGGTTTGTTCATTGAGGCACTCGCCACAGTGTTGGTTCACAGAGTGGAGTGTATAGCACGTTGATGCCTGTTCTGCGCATTCAGTTCCTAACAGTGCTATCTAAATGAAACAAGAGGTTAGTTCAGTGAGGCACTCGCTACTGTGTTGTTTCACAGAGTAAAACATAAGGCTCTTTGCTGCTAGTTCTAGGCATTCAGTTTTTAACCGTGCTATGTAAATTAAACAAGAGGCTGGTTCAGTGAGGCACTCGTCACTGTGTTGTTTCACAGAGTAAAGCGTATGGCTCTTGCTGCTGGTTCTGCGCATTCAGTTTTTAACCGTGCTACCTAAATGAAACAAGAGGTTAGTTCAGTGAGGCCCTCGCCACTGTGTTGTTTCACAGAGTAAAGCGTATGGCTCTTTGCTGCTGGTTCTGCGCATTCAGTTTTTAACCGTGCTACCTAAGGGAAACAAGAGGTTAGTTCAATGAGGCACTCGCCACAGTGTTGGTTCACAGAGTGGAGTGTATAGCACGTTGATGCCTGTTCGGCGTATTCAGTTCCTAATAGTGCTACCTAAATGAAACAAGAGGTTAGATCAGTGAGGCACTCGCAACTGTGTTGTTTCACAGAGGAAAACGTAACGCTCTTTGCTGCTAGTTCTAGGCATTCAGTTTTTAACCGTGCTACCTAATTGAAACAAGAGGTTATTTCAATGAGGCACTCGTCACAGTGTTGATTCACAGAGTGGAGTATGTAGCACTTTGCTCCCTGTTCTTCGCATTCAGTTCTTAACCGTGCTAACTAAAAGAAACTAAGAGGTTAGTTCAATGAGGCACTCGCCACTGTGCTGTTTCACAGAGTAAAGCATATGGCTCTTTGCTGCTAGTTCTAGGCATTCAGTTTTTAACCGTGCTACCTAAATGAAACAAGAGGTTAGTTCAGTGAGGCACTCGCCAAAGTGTTTTTTCCTAGAGTAAATCGTATGGCTCTTTGCTGCTAGTTCTGTGCATTCAGGTTTTAACCGTGCTATCTAAATGAAAGACGAGGTTAGTTCAGTGAGGCACTCACCACTGTGTTGTTTCACAGAGTAAAGCGTATGGCTCTCTGCTGCTTGTTCTGCGCATTCTGTTTTTAACCGTGCTACCTAAGTGAAACAAGAGGTAATTTCAATGAGGCACTCATCACAGTGTTGATTCACAGAGTGGAGTGTATAGCACCTTGCTGCCCGTTCTGCGCATTCAATTGCTAGCATTGCTACCTAAATTAAACAAGAGGTTAGTTCATTGAGGCACTCGCCACTGTGTTGTTTCACAGAGTAAAACGTACGGCTCTTTGCTGGTAGTTTTTTCGCATTCAGTTTTTAACTGTGCTTCCTAAATGAAACAAGAGGTTAGTTCAGTGAGGCACTCGCCACAGTGTTGGTTCACAGAGTAAAGCGTATGGCTCTTTGCTGCTAGTTCTAGTCATTCAGTTTTTAACCGTGGTACGTAAATGAAACAGGTTAGTTCGGTGAGGCACTCGCCGCTGTGTTGTTTCACAGAGTAAAGCGTATGGCTCTTTGCTGCTAGTTCTGCGCATTGAGTTTTTAACCGTGCTACCTAAGTGAAACAAGAGGTTAGTTCAATGAGGCACTCGCCACAGTGTTGGTTCACAGAGTGGAGTGTATAGCACCTTGCTGCCTGTTCTGCGCATTCAGTTCCTAACAGTGCTACCTAAATGAAACAAGAGGTTAGTTCAGTGAGGCACTCGCCACTGTGTTGTTTCACAGAGTAAAGCGTATGGCTCTTTGCTGCTAGTTCTGTGTATTGAGTTTTTAACCTTGCTATCTAAGTGAAACAAGAGGTTAGTTCAGTGGGGCACTCGCCAAAGTGTTCCTTCACAGAGTGGAGTATGTAGCAATTTGCTGCCTGTTCTGCGCATTCAGTTCTTAACCGTGCTAACTAAAAGAAACTAAGAGGTTAGTTCAATGAGGCACTCGCCACTGTGCTGTTTCACAGAGTAAAGCATATGGCTCTTTGCTGCTAGTTCTAGGCATTCAGTTTTTAACCGTGCTACCTAAATGAAACAAGAGGTTAGTTCAGTGAGGCACTCGCCAAAGTGTTTTTTCCTAGAGTAAATCGTATGGCTCTTTGCTGCTAGTTCTGTGCATTCAGGTTTTAACCGTGCTATCTAAATGAAAGACGAGGTTAGTTCAGTGAGGCACTCACCACTGTGTTGTTTCACAGAGTAAAGCGTATGGCTCTTTGCTGCTTGTTCTGCGCATTCTGTTTTTCACCGTGCTACCTAAGTGAAACAAGAGGTAATTTCAATGAGGCACTCATCACAGTGTTGATTCACAGAGTGGAGTGTATAGCACCTTGCTGCCCGTTCTGCGCATTCAATTCCTAGCATTGCTACCTAAATTAAACAAGAGGTTAGTTCAGTGAGGCACTCGCCACTGTGTTGTTTCACAGAGTAAAACGTACGGCTCTTTGCTGGTAGTTTTTTCGCATTCAGTTTTTAACCGTGCTTCCTAAATGAAACAAGAGGTTAGTTCAGTGAGGCACTCGCCACAGTGTTGATTCACAGAGTAAAGCGTATGGCTCTTTGCTGCTAGTTCTAGTCATTCAGTTTTTAACCGTGGTACGTAAATGAAACAGGTTAGTTCAGTGAGGCACTCGCCGCTGTGTTGTTTCACAGAGTAAAGCGTATGGCTCTTTGCTGCTAGTTCTGCGCATTCAGGTTTTAACCGTGCTATCTAAGTGAAACAGGAGGTTAGTTCAGTGAGGCACTCGCCAAAGTGTTCCTTCACAGAGTGGAGTATGTAGCAATTTGCTGCCTGTTCTGCGCATTCATTTCTTAACCGTGCTATCTAAAAGAAACGAGAGGTTAGTTCAATGAGGCACTCGCCAATGTGTTGTTTCCCAGAATAAAGCATATGGCTCTTTGCTGCTAGTTCTGCGCATTGAGTTTTTTAACCGTGCTACCTAAGTGAAACAAGAGGTTAGTTCAATGAGGCACTCGCCACAGTGTTGGTTCACAGAGTGGAGTGTATAGCACCTTGCTGCCTGTTCTGCGCATTCAGTTCCTAACAGTGCTACCTAAATGAAACAAGAGGTTAGTTCAGTGAGGCACTCGCCACTGTGTTGTTTCACAGAGTAAAGCGTACGGCTCTTTGCTGCTAGATCTGCGCATTCAGTTTTTAACCGTGCTACCTAAATGAAACAAGAGGTTAGTTCAGTGAGGCAGTCGCCACTGTGTTGTTTCACAGAGTAACGCTTATGGCTCTTTGTTGCTTGTTCTGCGCATTCAGTTTTTAACCTTGCTACCCGAATGAAACAAGAGGTTAGTTCAATGAGGCACTCGCCACTGTGTTGTTTCACAGAGTAAAGCTTATGGCTCTTTGCTGCTAGTTCTGCGCATTCAGTTTTTAACCGTGCTACCTAAGTGAAACAAGAGGTTAGAACAGTGAGGCACTCGCTACAGTGTTGTTTCACAGACAGGAGTGTATTTTACTTTGCTGCCAGTTCTGGGCATTCAGTTAGTAACCTTGCTACCTATATGAAACAAGGGTTTAGTTCACTGAGGCACTCGGCACAGTTTTGGTTCACAGAGTGGAGTATATAGCACGTGGCTTCTGTTTCTGTGCATTCTGTTCCTAACCGTGCTACCTAAATGAAACAAGAGGGTAGTTCAACGAGGCACTCGCCACAGTGTTGCCTCACAGAGTGGTTATATAGCACATCCCTCCAACATTTGTGTATTGGATTCCATACGCTGCTAACGTACTGAAACAGGTTCGAAGAATGAGTCCTTCCACTCAGTGTTGTTTCACAGAAATGAGTACACGACACTTCGCTGCTAGTTCTGCGAATTGGATTCCGAACACTGCTACCTTACCGAAGCAAGAGGTTACTTCAGAGAGGCACTCGCCACAGTGTTGTTTCACAGACCGGAGTGTATGGCACTTTGCTTCTGCTACCTTACCGATACAAGATGTTACCTGAAAGAGGCAATCCCCACAGGGTTATTTCACAGAGATGAGGCATGTCACCTCTCATGATTCTATATCACACTTGCTGAAACAAGCTGGTTGTTGTAGGCGGCCATCAGCACTGCGTTCTTTCACAGAGTTTCCCACAGTGTTGTTTCACAGAGTTGTGTGTATGGCACTTAGGTCTAAAATCTGTGCATTGGATTCCATGCGCTGTTAACTTACTGAAACATGGAGTAGAGGAATGAGGCCTTCCACACAGTGTTGTTTCTCAGAATTGAGTGTACAACACTTTGCTGCTTGTTCTACGAATTGGGTTCGTCTACTGCTACCTTACTGAAACAAGTGTTTACTTCAGTGAGGCACTCGCCATAGTTTTATTTCACCGAGTGGAGTGTATGGCTCTGCGCATTCAGTTCCTCACACTGCTAACTTACTGAAACAAGATGTAACTTGAAGGAGGAGTTCCCCCCAGTGTTATTGCAGAGAGTTGAGTGCATGCCACCTCACTACCTGTTCTGCTCTTTCTATATCACACACCGCTTACTTGCTGAAAGAAGCTGTTCGTTGCAGGAGGCATTCCGCACTGTGCTGTTTCACAGAGTTGAGTCTATGGCACGTTGCTGCTAGTTCTGCGCATTCAGTTCCTCACGCTGTTAACTTACTGACACAAGATGTAACTTTTAAGAGGCACTACCCACAGTGTTACTTTAGAGAGTTGAGTGCATGGTACTTTGCTGCCTGTTCTGCGCATTCTATATCACACACTGCTAACTTGCTGAAACAACCTGTTAGTTGCAGGAGGCCTTCCGCACTGCATTGTTTCACAGAGTTGAGTGTATGAGACTTCACTACTAGGTCTGTGCATTCTGTATCACACAATGCTAACCTACTGAAACAAGAGTTTAGTTCAATGAGGCATTCCCCACCGTGTTGTTTCACCGAGTTGAGTGCATGCCTCCTCGCTGCCTGTTCTGCGCATTTTATGTCACACACT
The DNA here is from genome assembly GCA_030068075.1 of Paguma larvata. NCBI lineage: Eukaryota > Metazoa > Chordata > Mammalia > Carnivora > Viverridae > Paguma > Paguma larvata. The sequence goes on along the minus strand of JAINVK010000049.1, from coordinate 10,970 downwards.
GCTTACTTGCTGAAACAAGCTGTTAGTTGCGGGAGGCCTTTCATACTCCGTTGTTTCACAGAGTTGAGTATATGCCACTTCGCTGCTATGTGTGCACATTCAGTTTCACACCATGCTAACTTACTGAAATGAGCGGTTAGTTGAATGGGGCATTCCCAACTGTGTTGTTTCTCAGAGCGCAGACCTCCCAGAGAAGTGCCACACACTCAACTCTTGAAGCAACCCTGTGCAAAATGCCTCTTTCACGTAACATGTAGTTTCAGTTAGTTAGCAGTGTGAGGAACTGAACGCGCAGAAGAAGTAGCAAAGTGTCATTCGCTCCAGGCTGTGAAACAACATGGTGGGGAATGCCTCTTTCAACTAACATCTTTGTTCTGTAAATTAAGTGGTTGTGGATTGCCGTGAGCAGAACTAGGAGCAAAGTGCTATGCACTCGTCTCTGTGAAACAACACTGTAGCAAATGGCTCCTTCAACTAATATCGTGTTTCAGTAAGTTAGCATTGTGTGAAACTGAATGCGCAGACCTCGCAGTGATGTGCCATACAGTCAACTCTGTGAAACAACACTGTGGGGAATGCCTCTTTCATCTAACATCTTGTGTCAGTAAGTTAGCAGTGTGAGGAAATGAATGGGCAGAACTAGCAGCGAGGTGCCATATGCTCCAGGCCTTGAAACAACGCTGTGGGGAAGCCTAATTCAACTAACATCTTGCTTCTGTAAGTTTAGAGTGTGTGGATTCCCATGATCAGAACTAGGAGCAAAGTACTGTGCAATCATCTCTGTGAAACAGCACTGTGGGGAATGCCTCCTTCCCCTAATATCTTGTTTCAGTAAGTTACCAGTGTGTGAAATTGAATGGCAGAACTAGCAGCGAATTGTCGTCATAAGCTTCACTCTGTGAAACAACACTGTGGGGATTGCCTCATTGACCCAACCTCTTGTTTCCATAAATTAGCATTGTGAGAAACTGATTGCGCAGACCTCGCAGCGAAGTGCCACACACTCAACTCTGTGAAACAACACTGTGGAAAATGCCTCTTTCGCATAACATCTAGTTTCGGTAAGTTAGCAGTGTGAGGACCTGACTGCACAGAACTAGCCGCGAAGTGCCATATGCTCCAATCTGTGAAGCAACACTGTCGGGAATGCCTCATTGAATAAACATCTTGTTTCATTAAGTTAAGAGGGTGTGGATTCCCATACACAGAACTAGCAGTGAAGTGCTATGAACTCAACTCTGTGAATCAACACGGTGGGGAATGCCTCTTTCAACTATCCTCTTGTTTCAGTAAGTTAGCATTGTATGAAATTGAATGCGCAGACTAGCAGCGAAGTCCAATAGACTCTGTTCTGTGAATCAGCACTGTGGGGAATGCCTCAATCAACTAACATCTTGTTTCAGCAAGTTAGCAGTGTGAGGAACTGAGTGCGCAGAACTAGCAACAAAGTGCCATACACTCCACAACACTGTGAAACAACAAGTGGGGAATACCTAATTCAACTAACATCTTGTTTCTGTAAGTTAAGAGGGTGTGGATTCCCGTGAGCAGAACTAGGAGGAAAGTGCTGTGCACTCATCTCTGTGAAACAACACTGTGGGGCAATGCCTCAAGCAACTAATAACTTGTTTCAGTAAGTTATCAGTGTGTGAAACTGAATGCGCAGAACTAGCAGCGAGATGCCATTCACTCTACTCTGTGAAACAACACTGTGAGGAACGCCTCATTGAACTAAGCGCTTGTTTCAGTAAGTTACCAATGTGTGAAAGTGAATGCGCAGACCTACCAGCGAAGTGCAATACACTCAATTCTATGAAACATCACTGTGGAGAATGCTTCATCCGACTAACGTTCTGTTTCAGTAAGTTAACAATGAGTAGATCCAACACGCAGGTCTTGGAGCGAAGTGCCATACACTCAACTCTGAAAAAACACTGTGGGGTATGTGTCTTTCAAACAACATCTTGTTTCAGTAAGTCAGCAGTGTGTGGAATGGAATGGGTAGAACTAGCAGTGAAGTGCCATATACTGAACTCTGTGAAAATACACGGTGTGGAATGCCTCTTTCAGCTAACATCTTGTTACCGTAGCTGAGCAGTGTATGGAATCCAAAGCGCAGAACTAGCAATGAATGCCGTATTCTCCACTCTGTGAAAGAACACTGTAGGGAATGTCTCATTCAACTAACTTCTCGTTTCAGTGAGTGAGCAGCGTATGGAATCCAATGCGCAGAACTAGAAGCGAAGTGCAATATACCCAACTCTGGGATGGAATACTGTGGAGAAAACAAACTTCACCGAACATCCTGTTTCAGCAAGTTAGTAGTGTGGGATATCAAACGTGCAGAACCAGCAGCGAGGTGCCATACTCTCAACTCTGAAGCAAAACCGAGGGGAATGTCTCATTCAACTAACGTCCTGTTTCAATAAAGTAGGAATTTGTTGAGTAACATTCACAGAAATAGGAGCAAAGTGCCATACGCTCAACTCTGTAAAACAACACTGTGGGGAATGCATGATTCACTAACATCTTGGCTCAGTAAGTGAGGAGTGTTTAGAATACCACGCGCAGAACTAGGACCAAAGTGCCATACACTCAACTCTGTGAAATAACACTGTGGGGAATGCATCATTCAACTGACACCTTGTTTCAGTAAGTTAGTGGTGTATTGGATCCCAGGCCCAGTACTAGAAGCGAGCGTCAATACACTGAAATCGTGAAACAACACTGTGCAGAACACATCTTTGAATTAACATCTCGTTTCAGTCAGTTAGTAGTGTGTTGAATTCCATGAGCAGAGCTAGGAGCAAAGTGCCATACATTCAACTCTATGAGAAAACACTCAGGGGAATGCATCATTCAACTGATACCTTGTTACAGTAAGTTAGTAGTTTGTTGAATCCCATGCACAGAACTAGGAACAACGTGTCATACACTCCACTCTGTGAAACCACACTGTGATCATCATTTGACTACCCTCATGTGTCACTAGGTGAAGAGTTTTTAAATCCCCTGCAAGGACTAACGGAAATGCCATATTCTCAACTCTGTTCATCAACATTGTGGAGATTGCATCATTCAAGTAACATCTTGTTTCGCTAAAATGAATGTGTTTGAAAACGTGTGCCCGGATCTTGGAGGGAAGTACCATATACTCGTTTTGTCAAGAACACGGTGGGCAATGCTTCATTCATCTGACGCCTTGGTTCACTGTGTTAGTAGCGTTTGAAATCCAGGAAGGAGGTGTCCTCTTCTAAGGGCCAGATTGCCAGCAGCTGGTGCTGGGCCTCCCTTCTCCATATTTCACTTCCTCCAAGGTCTCTAGGACTCCAGCCCTCCTTATCCATCTTGACACATCTTTGATCTCTTGCATAACAAGGTTCTTTCTCCCATCCATCTCGGTCAGTGTCTCAAGAGTCCTATCATCTGCCTTCCCCCTTGGGGTCTGGTCCAGTCCTTGTGTTCTGGGAGAGGTTTGGCCACAGGGCTCCTTCTTCATTAACTCACTGGGTTTCAAAATTACGTGGCCATTCAGATGCCCAGGGCATTGGAAGGCAACCAGCGGAGGTTGTTTGGGGGTGTAACCGGGCAGAGATTTGGGCAGGGAGCTGGTCTCCTTCTGGGCCGAGGGCAAATGAAGCCAGGCATCTTCGTTCCAAGTGGATCCCTATTCCCACTGGAAATGTCGAGCTTTAGCCCATCTCGTGCCCATATCTTTCCCCTTTCTGTATTTCTGACCATTTATGTTTGTCTCTCTTAGGACCCCTGGAGCCATCACTCACGCAGCTGGCATCGCTGGGTAGGCTGCAAAATCCCCCTCTGCTCCTGGTTCAGTGAGGGTGTTCAGGCTCTGCTCTACCAGAGGAAAGATGACCCAAGAAAGATGTCCCTGTGTGCCTGGTGCTTCGCCTGCTCTGCTATGGAGCGTGTGGGGGACCCTGATTGGTTCCCTGACCTGGATGATTGCTTTCCTTCATTCTGGAATGCAGCCAGATTGCCCATGGGCAGTAGGCATGAGGAGGGCGTCGGCATTGGAAGAGCCTTTGCCAGGAATTAGGGAAGCAAGCGCTTGTTACAGATTCCTGAGCAAGAGCCCTCCAAAGCTAGTAGCTCCAGCTCCAGCACTGCTGGCTCCCTCGACTGAGGGGAAAAGTGGCAGGGAGAGACCAAGCCAGAAATTGAGCCTCCTCAAGAAAGATGGCACGCTTCCTGCTCACAGAGTTCCCACGTAGAATCCTTCAGAGTGCTCTTTTGGCCTTAACCCACAGGACTCTCTTATTCGCAATACAAGCTGGTTGATAGGAGAGTGCACTGCATACTTCATTCTCCAAGTCATGTGTGATGAAGAACTCTGGCAGGCAATGGTGTGCCTGTATTGCCACCCCTGAGCCCTTTTGAGGAAAGACAGTTTGCATGGAAACTCTTCGGAGACAGTGTCTCAGCCTGGGGCTTTGGTGGTGTTTTTGTGATGGTGATAGAGGTGTTGCATTTGTCCCCTCTGAATTTTGTTTCAGAATGATGTGGCCCTCCCCAAACCCAGGGTGTGTGCAGGCAGCCAGGGAGAATGCTTGTGGGGAGGCTAAGCCAGAGTTTTGAGGTGGATCCCGCCTCCTGTGTGGGACAAGGGGAAGGAAGAGTCGTGGTCTCCTTGTTTCCCCCATGGCAATTTGAATGCACGGCTTGACTCACCTTATTGTCATTTCTCTACCATTGCTGCTCTCCGAACTTGGTCTCAGTTCACACGCGAGACCCTGTGTCTGTTCCCTGCACCAACAAACATCCCTGGAGCGGAGGTGAGTTCCAAGCCTTTCCTGGGCCAAGGCAGGGCTCGCAGAGTCTGATATCCCAGAGGACAGCTGACCCCCTGTCCATGAGCCCTTGGTGCTGGGAAGGCCACAGTACCGTGGCAATGAGTAGTCACATGGACCCTGCCCTAACGGCTGGAGCTACCCTCAATCGGAAGAACAGACAGTCTGTGCATGTGCAGCATGCTCCATGACCTGATCAGTGCACTGAAAGCCTTTAGAATATATTCTGCACCAAGGCATCGTTCCCACCTCTAGACCATTACATGGAAGGACCCTCTTTGCATCTCGGAACCTCTGCTGCCCCTCTCGATGAATATGATGGACAGAAACACACCAGAAGTCAACATTCCCCTCTATTTCTTAAGGAAGGATGTGGGCCTCTGGCTCACAGGGCTCCACAGAGCATCCTTTGGAACACTCCTGTAGCAAAAGCCCCCAAATGATCCCTGTGATCCCTGAGCTGGCCTGCTTGTGAATACATTGTGCTAGTCAAGTTCAATTCAACATGAAGAACTCTGGGCCTCGGTGGATCCAGTTTCATAGCACAGGTTTATCATCCATCAAGGACCGTCATGGGGTCCATACAAATTCAGCCTTTCAGAGTGCTATCTCCGGCTTGCAGATGCCCAAAGGGGACAAGCCGTTAAGACTGTGGGAAAGCTGGAGAGAAAGGAGCCTAGGCCTTTTGGTTTCAGGACTACATGGACATTCAGAGCACTAGGACATCAAAAGGAGTCCAGTCGAGAGCTGTTTTTGGCCAGGCAGGGCCAGACGTATTAGCGGGGAGCTGGCTTCCTTGCTGGACCTAGGGGAATTGAGAGAAACATCTCCATTGCACATGGATCACATTCCCATTGCATGGAAATATTGAACGCCCTTTGGTCCTGGCTGAAGTCATTCCTGTGCTTCTGACTGCCTCTTCATTCACCCTTAGGTGCCATGGAGCTGGCATTCACCGAGCAGGCATCCGGGGATGGGCGTCCATTGGGAGCTGGGTCTCTTGCTCAGTAACAGCCATGAGCATCAGGTATCCCAAAGGAGAATAGCCTCCTATTCCTGAGCTTGGTGCTTGGCTGTCGGAAGCAAGGGGTGGAGGGGGGGCGGGTGGCTGGAGTGGAAGCAGCTCATCTCCTTGCTCTGCCTGTTTGAGGTGTGTTCCTTCTGAAAAGCAGCCAGTTCACACTGGAGCAGTAGGCTCCAGAAGCTGGTCAGCACAGAAAAGCCCTAGACACTAAGAGGGAACCACTTCCCCTCTCCACACTTTGGCGCCACAGCTGAGGGAAGCTCGCAGATACAGCACTGTCACTGCCTACTCCACTTCAGGATGGGAAAAGTCAGAAATGCAGACCAATTCCCAGGGCTCTCCGGGTCCTTCTGAAAGAAGGCAGATCTGCTGCTGACAAGGCTCCTGCACAGAGACACTAGATGGCGCCGTTGCCTAAGCCATCAGTGTTCTTTTTCTTCTTCAGGCCAGATTGCTGGCAGCAGAAGCTGGGCACTTCCTTTTCCATATTTTCCTTCAATCCAGGTCTGCAGAACTCCTGCCATCCTGAATCATCGGGACACATCTTTACTCTCATATAGAAATAGGGTTCTTGTCACAACTGTTACTTCAGAGTAACGTACTCAAGAGTCCTTTCTGAAGAGAGCGTTTTTCAGTTTCTTGTCCTAAGTGACAGCCCTGCATTAGTTTGAAGCCAGTTCTCTCTTCTGCTAAACATAGAGGGGTACTGTGTTAGAGGTAGTGTGCCCCAGACTTCGGCTTACTGTGAACCTTGTTAAGGGTTATCATTGCTGAGAATTCTGTTTTCATTGCTGTTTGCTGTGAACACTGTGAAACTTTTCTTGGGGTGCTGTGAGGCCTGTTTCGTTTGCTATGTATTAGACTAAGTTGCTGTATGTTAAATCTTGTTAGGCATTTGAGTTAGAGACTTAGGAATGCACTAGACTCCTGACCCATTTGCTGTGATTGCTGTGAACCCTGTTTGCTGTGTTCGAGAATTGCCATGTTGTGAAAGTATAGTGCTGTTAAGGCTAAGGCCACTCCATCTTGGTTAAAGATCCATCTTAGAGTAGTTCTGGGCCCCGAGTTCCAGGAAAACGAGTCACCCTGGACTCTGCCCCGGGTTCCAAGAAACAGAGTAGCCAAAAGGCCGCACCCAGATTAGCAGACACGGTCACCACCCCGGGTGGGACTGGACCCTGATTAGCAGACCCTGCCTCCACCTTGAGTTCCAGGGAAACCACAGGAAGTCAGATTCCTAGAATAGCCCCTAGCAAAACTAATCAGTGTCCAGCCCACACACGCTGACCATTTGATTCTGCGCGGGACCCCCAAGCTAAGCCAATCCATAGCTAGCCCGCACCCGCCAAGTATGAAATACTCAATGAGAAACTAGCCCGCGAAATCCAATCCATCAATTCAAAGGATCCCCATTCCCGCCCAAAAAGTGTACTCAAACCCTGATAAAAAGCCTGGGTAAACCTGGCTCAGGGCTCTTGCCACTGCCCCGCTGCGTCGGGAGGTGCAAGAGTCCGAGCTTGAGCTTCGAATAAAGACCCTTTGCGTTTGCATCAGTCCCGGCTCCCCGGCGGTCTTCTTGGGATCCAGAATTTGGGCACAAAAATTGGTGCGTTGGCCGGGAATCCCCGAGACCCCCAGGGACCCCAGAACTGAAGGGTCCTGCACCGGTCAATGAGTCTGTGTTTTGTTGTCCTGTCTGTCTGTGCTGTTTGGTAAGTCTGTGCTGCTCAAGTGAGCCTATGAAAGTGAAAAGGGAGCTCCCGTGGTATCTGGGCCAGCAAAAGACCTAAGCGGACGCGCTGTTGGGTCGCTGGCGGGGGAGTTCTGGGAGACGTCCTGAACCCCCTTCTGGAGGGTAGTCCTCGTTCTTCAGGAGAGGATGAACCACTCATCCGTAAAAGGTCCTCGTTCTTCAAGAGAGGACAAACCCCCTGTCTGTAAGTCCTCGTTCTTCAGGAGAGGACAAACCCCCTGTGTGTAAGTCCTCATTCTTCAGGAGAGGACAAACCCCCTGTCTGTAAGTCCTCGTTCTTCAGGAGAGGACAAACCCCCTGTCTGTAAGTCCTCGTTCTTCAGGAGAGGACAAACCCCCTGTCTGAAAGTCCTCGTTCATCAAGAGAGGACAAACCCCTTGTCTGAAAGTCCTCGTTCTTCAGGAGAGGACAAACTGCTTATCTGGGAAAGCCCTCATGCTTCCCGAGAGAAGCAGAACAGGGCACTCATAGACTATCGCCCCTCAGATCACTTTCGGTTTTGCTTAAAGGAGCACAGAGGAAAATTCCTTGGCTGTTGTGACTTTCTGTTATGTGTTGACTTCGTGTTTGTGACTCTTTGCACTGACGATATAGAACAGACTGTGACGACTCCTCTTTCTCTCATGACGAAGCATTTTAAAGATGTTAAGAGCCGGGCTCACGACCTGAGCCTTGAAATTAAAAGAGAAAAATTCATAACTCTTTGCTCCTCCAAGTGGCCATCGCTGAACGTCGGATGGCCACCCGAGGGCACCTTAAACTTACCTATTCTCTTACAGGTTAAGCAGGTCATCTTCCGGCCAGGGCGTCAGGGACACCCAGACCAGATCCCCTATGTCTTGACATGGCAGGATCTGATTGAGACTCCCCCTGTTTGGTTAAAGCCCTTCCTCCGCCCGCCGATGACATCCACCAAAAGTGTTCTCGCTCTGCAGGAGCGGGAATCCCCTATGGGAACCCCTACCCCACGCACCAGGCCATCAGCCCTGCTTTACCCCGTACTCCAAAATGAGTCTGATGAGGAGATACTGCTTCCCCCGCCCTATCAGCCACAAGTGCAGCCTGGTGGCACTGCTGCGGAAGGTGCCGAAAGTCAAGCGGCACCAGATATTGGGGCACCTGCTAGGACAGGCCCTGCTGCAGGGACTCGGGGGAGGGCCCATAGAGTAACACAATCCCCGCAGGGACCAGCTAACTCTACCATCCTTCCCCTGTGAGCAATAGCTCCCCCGGACGGGGCAAGGAACCAAATGCTGTATTATTGGCCTTTTGCTACTAGCGATTCATATAACTGGAGGACCCAAAATTCCAAATTCTCAGAAAATCCTAAAGATGGAATCAACTTGTTAGACACTGTTTGTTCACCCATCAGCCCACCTGGGACGACTGCCAGCAGTTGTTGCAGGTCCTCTTCACTACAGAAGAGCGTGAGAGGACCCAGACAGAGGCCCGAAAACTGGTTTTGGGCAACAACGGACAGCCAACTGCAGACCATCAATGCTGTTTTTCCCCTTTCGCGCCCCAGTTGGAATTTCAATATGACTAGAGGTAAGGAGAGGCTCCCGGTTTAACGCCAGACTCTAATGGCAGGTCTCAGGGCAGCTGCACGAATGCCCACCAATTTGGCCAAGGTAGGGGATGTCCAACACGGTAAGGACGAAAGTCCAGCTGCCTTTCTAGAACGGGTCATGGAAGCATTTAGGCAGTACACCCCCATGGACCCAATGGCACCTGAAAATAGGGCAGCAGTAATAATGGCATTTGTGAATCAGGCAGCACCAGATATTAGAAAAAAGTTATAGAAAATAGGCAGGCTAGGAGAAAAGAGCATACAGGACCTGATGGCGGTGGCAGAAAGGGTTTACAACAACAGAGAAGACCCAGAGGAAAAGCAGACCAGGGAGAACGATCGACAGACCCCAAAACCTGGCTAAGATACTCATAGCTGCCACCACAAGCGGTCCTTGAGAGAGAGAGTCACAACTTCGGGGGATTTTGACAGAACCAATTCCAGGTAAGGACCCCCGTCCCTCAGGGCGTCGCCTAAACTCAAACCAATGTGCCTATTGTAAAGAAAAAGGACATTGGATACGCAGTTGCCCCAAGAGAAGGCCCCAAGCTCCAGGTGCCCAGATCCTGGAGATCAAGAAAATAGATGACTAGGGGTGTCGGGCTTCGGCCCCCCTCCCCGAACCCAGGGTAACCCTCAAAGTGGAGGGGCAACCTGTTGACTTCCTCGTAGATACTGGAGCTCAACATTCAGTTTTAATAAAGCCGCATAACCGGCTATCTAATAAGACTTCCTGGGTGCAGGGGGCAACTGGTCTAAACCAATACTCATGGACTACACGAAGAACAGTGGACCTAGGCGTGGGCCGGGTATCCCACTCGTTCATGGTCATCCCAGATTGCCCCTACCCCCTGCTCGGACGTGACCTGTTATCAAAAGTAGGAGCCCAGATCAGTTTCCATCCAGAGGGAGCCAAAGTTATGGACAGTGGGGGACGTCCAATCCAAGTCCTCACAGTCAGCCTCCATGATGAACATCGCCTCCACCAGATCTCATCCCCTCCCATGTTGGACATAGATAATTGGCTAAAACAGTACCCGCAGGCCTGGGCAGAAACTGGGGGAATGGGACTAGCTAAACATAGGCCAGCGGTCTAAATAGAACTAAAGCCAGGTGCAGATCCAGTCAGAGTCCGGCAGTACCCAGTGTCCCTGGAAGCCCGCCTAGGAATCACCCCCCGCATCTGGAAACTGCTAAAAGAAGGCATCCTAAGACCCTGCCAGTCAGCCTGGAATACCCCCTTGCTTCTGGTACGTAAACCACACACCAATGACTATAGGCCAGTACAGGACCTCAGAGAAGTTAACAAGCAGGTCATAGACATTCATCCCACAGTCCCTAACCCCTGCACCCTCCTCAGCTCCTTGGCCCCAACGCGAACCTGGTATACGGTGTTAGATTTGAAAGATGTTTTTTTCAGCCTGCCCCTGGCCCCAAAAGGCCAGGACTTGTTTGCATTCGAGTGGACCGATCCTGAGGAAAGGATCCCACGGACAGCTGACTTGGACAAGATTGCCACAAGGATTTAAAAACTCCCCCACCATCTTTGATGAGGCGCTCCATGAAGACTTGGGTGAGTTTCGAACCCAGCACCCGGACTTAACATTATTGCAGTATGTAGATGACTTATTGATGGCAGTCGAAACTCAAGCAGCCTGCCTCCGAGGTACCAAGAGCCTATTACAGATGCTGGGGACCTCGGATATCGGGCATCAGCAAAGAAGGCACAAATCTGCAAGACGGAGGTAAGCTACCTGGGCTACAAATTAAAAGATGGCCAGAGCTGGTTAACAGAGGCAAGGAAAGAAACTGTT